>JAOYNU010005007.1:0-18387 GCA_026745395.1 Tympanopsis confertula
AATAATTTCGTTATTTCTCGTCGTATATATATACCGGATTATCCGGTCTATCTATACTTTTAAATAAATAAATCTTAATATAATAACTTTAAAAGTAATTACCTCCTATAGGCGACTATATTATAGTTTCTATTTTAAGTATTTTACGAATATTTTAAAAGTTTCTCTACTTAAGTACTTCGTTAAACTATCTACTATCTATTCTATTCTTAAAGTAAATTTAATCGCTAAGTACTAATCCGCTATTTCCTACTTAATAAAATAGTAATACTTATATATATAAATAATATAATTAGTTATTTCCGGATTCGAGGCTATTTTTATAGCCGTTTTACTATTAGTATATATATAGATAGGCCTCCCCTTTAAAAATAACCCTATTCTTAGGTTATTTAGGAAGTTTCGAATTTAAATTAGCTTATAGCTAATAGATAATAGTACTATATATTTAGTTTTATTAGTTAATATAGTAATAATCTTTTACTTCCTAGCGGCCTAACTAATAGCGCTTCTAGTTATTATTATAACTTATCTACTTATATTCTTCGAATCTAGTACCCTAAAATTTATATCGTAATATCTATATAAACTGAGATTATTATTAATATAATCGAAGTCTAAACTATAAATAATACTTAAATACTTCGATCTTATACTATATCTTAGTACTACTTTAATATACTTTAAATAATCTACTTTTAGTTATTTTATACTTTTAGCTAGAATATTTAAATTATATATAATATTTAGCCTAATTATATTAGTAGTATAGTAGATTAATCCTATTATAGACCGGAATATTACTACTAATTCGTTATCTAGGATATCCCCGTTAGCTTTTAAGTCTACTAGCTTTTATATTATCTCTAGGCCTAGTAATTAAATAGGGTTAAAGCTACTTATATTATAGTATTCCGCTATTATACCCTAGTACTTATTTTAAATAAAGCTTATAGTATTATCCGATCGGTTAACGATATATACCCTTAAGTACTACTTCGGAATACCTATTTCTTTTACTTTAATACCTCGTTAGTAAATATCTTCTACTAGGGTCTCTAGACTTTAGCTATTTACCCTAACTATAATAAAGTTATTAATATAAGTATTAATAATAATTAACTTTTTCTTATTATTTAAATCGGTACTAGTATTAATATATACGGCGGAGTCGTATAAATTAAGGTAGAACTTTATATCTTTTAAAGTAGAATATAGCTTCTACTACTATTTAAATCTAGTTTACTTTAAACTATAGAGTAGTTTTTTTTACCTCTATAATTTTCTAATCCTTATAGTATTTATACTTCTTAGCTTCTTTAGGGTTCCCTACTATATACTAATAGATCTAAAGTAGTACTAGTATATAAATTATATAGTAAAAGTCCTTTAGAAGGTATACCTTAACTATATCTATTTAAATCTTCTTTAAGCTTAAAGTTATTATTATTACTAAAAGGATCCTCTATAATACTAATTTAGCTATACTTATATAGTAGTTATTAAAGTCTTCTTTTACTCGCTATTAGAAGCCTTTTACTACTATTCGTACTTTATATTTAATAATCTTACTATCGGTATCGTATTTAACTTTATATACTATTTTATTATCGATAATATTAACGTTTTTAAAGTTATTTTAGAAGTAGAATATCCTACGATTAATTAGTATTTTTAATTCGGTATTATATACTTTTAGCTATTATTCGTAGTTTAGTCTTATTATCGCTATATAATAATTTAGCTAATCTAAGTCTACCCTATTAGTATAAAAACTAGTAAATATTTTATCTAGTATTTCGAATACTTCTAGGTTCTAATCCGCGATAAATACCCTATTAAAAAAGCTATTCTTATACTAATCTACCTACTTATCGCTAGCTATTATATCGTTATCCTCTATTTCTTTATTTCTAACTCTAATTCCCTTTTAGCGTATAGGTTAATTAGGTACTTTTAAGGTTAGTATAAGTTTATATTATAATTTAAAAGTTCTAGGTATATACGAGGTTTTTATTACTTTCGTAAAGTCGATAGCCTAGAATTCCTCGTAAAATTTTATATCTCTACTAATTACGATCTTCTTTATTACTTCTAGGGCTATTTTATATAAATAATACCTTTAAAATCCTATAAGGATATTAGACTTACCTCTAGTTTCTATTTTCCTTTTTATATTATTAATTACTTTAACTACTACTTTACTTCTTAAGATTCGTAGTTAATTTAGTTTTAATTTAGCCTAGAAAGGCGCTACTTTACCGATAAGGTCTAGGGGTAATAAGTAAAACTAATAATAGTAAATCTATACTTTATATACTTTAGTTAAAATCTTATTTTCTACTACTACTTTACTAGCTATATTATTAATTAGATTTATATAGGATTCTAATACCTAAAGCTAAAACTCCTAAGGTATCTTTCTATCGATTATAGCTAACTAAGTCCTTATAAAGATTATTCTAAACCTAAATTTAGTAATACTATCTTATTCTAAAGAGTATATAAGGATAAGTTCTAATTTAATTCCTTTTCTATAGTAATATTCGCTAATTACTCTAATACTAATATCTATTCTATTATCGTACCTTATCTAGGTTAGTAAAATCTCTATTTCGGTTAAGAAGGTCTTTAAAATCGTTAAGACCTCTCTAGTTATTTCTACTTTAGTACTAGTAATACTAACCTTCTATTACCTAGAAGTATTATCTATAACCTAAATTACGTACTTTTTAGATAAGTTTACCGGTTTATTTAATAATATATCTAGTACTAAACCTTTTCCTAGGATACTCTTTTTCTCTTACTAATACTTAAGGGTATACTTTAGAGATTTCGATTTATCGTATACTAAATAAGCTATCTCTTCGGCTAATCGCTTAATTTTATATAAAGTTATCTAGCTTAGTTCCTTAATATCGGTATATTTATAAGTTATAGCTAGTATATTTAGTTTAGGATAAGTAAGCTTTCTATAGATAAGTTAGACTTTCTCCGCTTCTCTATTTATAAATATAAGGTTTTATTCTTCTTTATTTACCGGATAAGTACTTAAACTAATTATTACTATTTCTTCTAGTATAACTTTACTTAATTTAAAAATTTCCGAGTATTTACCGACCTAGAAGTTTATTTTAAATATTAATATTACTTTTATACTATTCGAAGCGAGGATATCGAGGCCGACTAGTCTATTACCTCTCTAGTACTATTTCTTACTAGATATAATATAATATAGGAAATTTAGTACTATAATAATATTTAAAAGGCTTATAAGGGTTTTAAGCTTTTCTCTCTCCTCTACTATCGTAATTAATACCGTATACGAGTAAGTAGTAATAACTATCCCGCTACTAGTTATAAAATTATAACCTTCTAGGAATCGCTTTACTATACTTTCTATAATAGTTATTATACTATTCGTAATATAGATATCCGAGCTGGTATTAAATATATAAGGCTTTAACTTATTTTACTTAAAGACTATATAGCTAAGTACTATTATAGCCTAATTAATCGATCCTCCCCCCTAGATACTTATATTAATCCTAGGGTTAGTACCCTACGGTTCTTCTACGGCTTAGCCCTATAATTATACTATAGTGGAACCTCGATAATAATATATGGATCAGATACGGGGGAGCCTAATATATCGCGAGGATATACTATAAACGAGAAATACGTAGTTAGACGATAAAAGACTAGATTATATATAAATTAGGTAGCTAATTATCTAAAGAACGTATCTAGCGTCGTTTACTTCTTACTTTTCACCTCCTAATAGCGTAATAGTATACCCTATACTTTTTACTTTATTATTACTTTAGTTATAAAGCCGATATCTATCGTATCTAGTACTATTTAAAGATATCTTACGATAATATCGATAGTATCTACGGCCTTATAGTCCGACGGCTATTCTAATTCTACTTATACTTTATCTTTATCGTTATCGTACCCCTAATTATACTAGCCTACTATTTTTTCTATAGTAGCTTCTAATACTAAATCCGGCGAGTCTTTAATCTATTTATTAGCTAGATTAATAAAGTCGTCGATATTTATAGTATATTCAATAGCTAGTATTTACTAGTACTATTTAAAATCTAATCGTAAAATAGCTTCTTATTAGCTAGTATTATCTTTAGCTTCTAGGCTAGTAGCGTAAAGCTTTTAATCTAGTAGTTATAGATAGTAGTTAGTAATACGTCTTAATATTAGGCCTCGATAACCTAGTATATAGTTTATAATAGCTATAGATTATATAGTAGATTCCCTCTATTAAAGATACTATTATAGATAAAGTCTAGCTATTTCGAATAATAATTAACCTTTAAGTTAATAAATAATACCTTAATTAAGCGGCTAGAAGATAGATATAGTATTCTTCGGTAGCTAGTTAATAGTAACGTTCCGAAGGCCTCCTACTAATTATATAGTATCTACTACTAAATAATAGGTACTAAAACTATTAAATAGTAAAAGAACTTAGCGACCTTCTATCTTCTAGTCGAACTAGTATAGATATTCTATAAAAATAGTAGTATTTATTTATACGGAAGAGTTATTTCGATATACGATTAGAAGGTTATCGATTAGATAATTATATTAGCTAAAGTAGCGTAGGTTTCGTAACTTTCCGATTAGTTAAAGTTCTACTTTATAGTTACTAGTAGTATTATAAGTTAAAAGTATAGTTACCCGAGTCTTATCCTATTTACTACTAATAATTAGCTAGCGAGCTAGAGAAGAGTTAGGTATTAGCTTCTAAAAAAAGCCGGTTTTATCGTAGTTATAAGTAACTTCGTTACTAAAGTATTACTAGTAGATAAATAGATTATCTTTCTCTTTATTAGTAGTCTCGATATCTATAGAAGCTTTTTTACCTTATCTTTACTAGTATTTAATACTATATCTCTTCTTAAAGTATATTAGCTAACTAGTAGACTAGTAGGGTTTAAGAAGGTCTTTATATTAATTAAAGCGAATTTATAGTTTCGATATAGTTTAGTATAGTATACTACTAGTAACTATTAGTTATTTAGACTCGAAGTTACTTATCTATTCGGCGAGGGCGGTCTTAAGATTAATATACTTTATACTACGATATTAGAAGTAAGTATACTATAATAAATTAATTATTTCGGTATTAGTTACCGATATTAACGCGTTATTCTAGCCTCTAGCCTATCGTAATAGCGAGCTTTAAAGTACTTTATACCTAAATTTAGTATAAAACTACTCTTAAAAATACTATTATTTAATACTTAAGTTATCTTAAATATATCGGTAAATAGTATACTTATAGTTAATAGGGATATTATAACGACGGCGGATTTAGTAGCTAGATATCTAAGCCTTAATTATTAGTAAAGCTACTACCTAATTAACGTATAAATCTTACTTTTAATATCTAGAAGCTTATTAATCGATAAAAACGCGTAGCGAAGGCTTAGAATAGTATTTTTACGGTATTTTTAGAGTACTAGAATTTAGGATATTCTAACCCCGATATACTAAATTTATATAGTAATTAAGTAGAAAAGCTTAGTATATACTAAATATCGAGGATTATCTTAATATTAAGGATTTATATAGAAAATACTAATAAAAAAATAACGTACCGAGAAACCTTAATATATAGCGCGAATATCTTATAAACGGGAAATGTTATTAACGAGGATCTACTGTATATTATTCTATAAGTAATCCTTCTTTAAGTACCCGTTCTATTTATACCTATAGTAGGTTATCTCCTTATTATTACTAGTATTCTTATCGGCGGTACCCCTAGAGTTACCGGAAAGCTTCTTTATACTATTATCTAGTAGATCGGTACTATCTTTATACTTAGTAGCGTAGTATTCATACTTCTTATAGCCCTATTAGCTATAATAGTAGTCCGTTATACTTACCTTATTATTAGGTATATAGGACTTCTTATTATCGCCTTTTTTTTATCCTTACTACTATACTACTATTATCCTTATTTCTACTTTAATTTCTATATAGTATTTTATTTTAATTAGCCTCTCTAATTAATCGTACTATTTTACGGTATATTCTTTAGTTATCGGTAATAATACTTTTTACTATTAATACTATAGTTACTAGTTCTAGGTATCGGCTAGTGTAACCTTTTACTAAAGCTTTAGTATATACGTCTATATTTATATTAAAGAGAGGTTAGTATTTAACGAATATCTATTCTACTCTAGTAACGAATTAACTAGCTATTTCGTTATTTATTATTTTTAGGTTAATTATATCGTCCTATATTATTATTCTTTCTTAAGTAAATATAGGTTTTATTATTATATTAAGTCTAGTCTATATATCGTATAATAATTTATAGTAGGCGTAAGTATTATATAGCCTACTACTAATTATATTTAGAAACTAGATTATTATATAAATATCTACTAATAGGTTTATATTAACTAGTTCTCTTTTATCTAGGTCGATCGAGATTATCCTAAAAGCCCTCTTAATTATTTATTTCTAGACTATCTAATCGTTAGCTCCTACTAGTTTCTTTTTTTTAGGTACTTAATCTTCTATTTCTTAGCTTTTTATATAGTAAGTATAGCCCTTAGGGTTACTTATTCGGTATTATTTAACTAATCCTCTACCCGAGAGTCGATACTTATTTCAGATAGTAGTAGGTTCTATTTAAAGTAGGGGTTTTAATATAGTTGTCAGGCCTTTTAACGATTGAGGTACGTAAGTTAGAGAGTAAAGGCGTCGTAATCCTAGTATATAAACGTATTATAGATAAGGTATAGATACGGTATAGATCGTATATAGTTAATTAAAGCTTCTATTATAATAATAGTAGTATAACTTTTATAAAGAGCTAGATCTTTTTTTTCTAGTTAGTTCCCCTTCTATCCTTATATAGGCGTATACCTACTAGCTACTTCTTTTATCCTTTTTAGACTATATCCCTAATATATAGGCTTTATTTAAGACCTTTTTTATCTTTTATATAGCTAGCTAGTACTATCTACTATATTATACTTATATTAGTCTATAATAGAGTACCCCTTCTACTAGTAGGTAGCCCTAATATACTTATTATATATAGTAATTATAGTTTAATATTTATCCTTTTAATAAAGTATTATCGTAGTATAATTTAGGTATATTTAGTATATCGTATAACTCTCCTTTTTAAAGTAGAAAAATACTTCGTAAAACTTAAAGTTAGTAATATAATACTTTTTTAATCTCTTCTAGGGGTTAAGGGCTAGTTTAATAGGTACTCCTTCTATTTTATATAAACTTTTATAGTAATAGTATAACTTCTTTATCTAAATCCTATAACTCTCTTCTATTTTTCTTTCTTTTCTTCTTTTCTTATAGGTTTTTTTTATTCTTTTTATTCTTTTTTAGTACTAGTACTAGTACTAATATTATTATATCTCGTTTAGTACTTATTCGTAAAGCCGCGGAGGAGGTAGTATATAAAAAAAACGAGGAAAAGGCTAAGTAGAAGGAGGAGGAGACTAAGAAGAGAGAGGCTATAGCTAGGCGTAAAGAGGGCGCTAAGAAGAAGGCGAAAACGGCTAAAAGTACTATAAAGATACTAGGAGAGTATAATTCTACTAATACTATTACTAATAATACTTATAACTTACTATATTATCTACTATTAGTTTTTAAAAGTAATAATAATAATAATAATAATAGTATTATACCTATACCTCGGTATAATATTAAGCGGTCGGCTCGTATAGTAACTATTCCTCCTCCGTATCCTCGATACGAGATTATAGGCCTTATATAGTATACCTTTTACTAACTTTTTCTTATAGTATTTCTCTTTACTAATATAGTATTTTTAAGCTCTCTAAGAATATTCTACTATACGCCTAGTATATCTAAAAACTCGTAAACTAGGGTTATTAGACTAATACCGCTAGATACTAGCGATATCTTATTTTTCTTAGTCGTATATATTTTATTTTATTTATATACCTTAGATATACTACTAATACGCGTCTCCTAGTACGCTTAATTAAGTATTAGTATTACTAATATATAAGTAACTATAGTAGGTACTACTACGACTAGATATCTAGCCCCGAGATTACCGATACTTAGGATTAGCTCTATAATTACCGCCGAGCTAGTATAGATAAAAAATTCGCTATATATACCCTTCTCCCCCGTCTTAATATACTAGTTACGAGGACTATTACGGATACTACTAGGATCTATAAGAGAGGTAAATATAGTAATAATAGTAATAATAATAATAGTAATAATAATAATAATAATTTCTAAGATTATCTTAAAGGTCTAGAGTACTATATTACTAGGACTCTACTAGAGGTACTAGATAAGTATATAAAACGTATTTATAGCTATCTTAATTATCTAATAGGTCTAATTAATAATAATAAAAATAGGGGCGAGGATAAGAATAAAGATAAGGGTAAGGGTAAAAGTATTAGGGGTATTTCCGGGGCTCTAGGAGCCGGGGGCCGTTCTTCTAGTATCTAATAAGTATAGCCTATTAGCTAATTATATAATAAGTATAGCTTTATTATATAGTTTCTACTAATATATTATTTTATTATATTATTTCTCTTTATATTATAGCGGTATTTTAGTAGTATCTCTATAGACTTTTATTCTACGATTTATACTTTACCTTTTTTTTAGAATTTCTTTTATTTTTCCTTATACTCCTATTATATCTTTTTATTATTAAAGTATTTTTAGGGTTCTTAGGTATTTTCGTTTTTATTATATTTTAATTATCCTACTCTATATAGCTTATTTTTTCTATTACCTCTATAATCTATAATAAAATCGATTTTATATATAGTTTCTCTATTAAAAGGGTTATCTAACGGTATCTCTAGGGTTTCGTTAAACTTATAGATATAAGGTTTAAGGCTTTATACGTTAAATACGCTATAAATACGTATTATTAGTAGAAAGTCTAGTTTAATAGTATTTCCGGATAACTTAATTAATTTAATTTAATATAGGCCTATTTATTTAAGTTTAAGTTTTCGATATAGTCGTAGGAGGTTAATATTTTTCGTATTTAATAGAACTTATTAATTAACCTAGAAAGAGTATTCCTTTCGCTTTTTATTATACTATCGAGATATAGATACTTATACTTTTAGTAGAGCTTCTTTTACGAGGTCTTTATCTTTTATTATTATCTCTACTCGGTTCTCTACTTCCTCGGCGTACTTATACGGTATTCCTATAGCGTTATAAGGTATACGTAACTCGTACTTAAATAGAAACTTCGCCGGGGTTTATCTTATTACCGAATACTTAAACGTATTATATATAACTTAAATTAGTAGTAGCTAGTTATCCTAGTTATCTTAGTACTTCGAATAGTAGTTTTTAAAATACTATTCTAAGACCTAGTTTTACTTCTCTATTTACTTATTAATCTAGGGGTAGAAGCTAATACTTAACTTTCTTTTAATAAGTAAGAGGTCGTAAAAACTAGACTACTATTTACTTATAAATACCGAACCTCTATCCGATATTATTCTTATTAGTAGCCTATAAGATTAGAAAATTCTATCTAAAAATAACTATACTAGATCTATACTATAAATATACTTAAAATATAGGATATACTTAATTTATTTTATAAATCTATCTATAACTACTAGAATCGAATTATAGTACCCGCCTCTCTTAGAGGATACTAGGGGTAGGTCTATAATAAAATTAATAGTAATCTCTTACTATAGGCTTTAAAGAATAGGTAAGGGTTTAAGTAAACCGTATAGTTTCTTTAGTAAGGGCTTAGATACCTAATATATACTATAACTATAACGGTCTACGTAAGAGGTAAACCTTTTTACGTAGAATAAGATTATATTCTAAACTAAAGAGAAGAGAAGGAAGAAAGAGACCTTATAGGAGGCGTAAGGTCTTTTATATATAGCGATAAACTTTTAAAAGGTCTAGAGAAGTCCGTATAGTTCTATAGACCTAGACCTAGGTTTCGGTCTAATAGAAGAGGCTAGTAATATATCTCGGGGTTTCCCTATACTAAAGTTCTAGAATATACTACTATCGATTCCTAATTCGATAATTAAACTACTAAATCGAAAATAAATTTTCTAGAATACTTAAATTCTCCTAGTTCTAGAGGTAGTATTTTCTTATCGATCTAACTAGTATTCGTAGAATTAGATAATAGTAAAGATAATAGGGTATTATATAATTAGTCTATATATAGGGCTATTTATAATTAATAAAGGTATAGCCGAGGTTTTAGAGGGGTTTTAACCTTTTATATTAGCCCCTCTCTCCCCCCTTTTTCTAGGGTTTTATAGCCTACGGAACTTCTAAAAGATTAAATTCGTAAACTTCTAGAGTTTCGGTATCTAGGAAATCTTCTAAGGGTTCTTTAATAGGTTTTATATAACTTTTCTACTTAATTAGAATACTAAAATAGCTATTTTTAGTTTAGTAGTACTATAAGATCTTTTCTATAACCTACTCTCCTTTAATATAGTCGTTAGAAGCTTCTAATAGTTAGATAAGGGGTAGTTCCGGGTAGGCTATATCTTAAGAAGGAAGTAGGTCTTCG
The DNA here is from genome assembly GCA_026745395.1 of Tympanopsis confertula. Lineage (NCBI taxonomy): Eukaryota > Fungi > Ascomycota > Sordariomycetes > Coronophorales > Scortechiniaceae > Tympanopsis > Tympanopsis confertula. Next base: position 10,586 of record JAOYNU010005007.1, read on the forward strand.
GAGGCTCGGCGTAGGAGATTTATATAGAAAATAGGGTAGATTCTAGGGGGGGTATCGAGGCGAATAGTATAAGATCCTACTAGACTTATAACCCTATATAGTAGGGCTATCTAGTCTAGTTTCTTCGAGGGTCTAGTAGTTCTAATATTTTTTAAATATAGTAGAACTCTATCCCCTATTTTATAGGATTCCGAGGCTTATTATAACTAGTTCGTATATTTTTCTTAGGTTTCCTAGGTATTTATAATTACTATTACTACTAAATCGTAATAATCTCTTAGTTTTCTAACCTATTTACGCCCCTTTTTAGCCGGGGAGACGATAGATCTAGTAGACGACTTTATATTAGGTTCTAAGGTCTCGAAGTAGTATCTATAGTTTAAGAAGAATAAGGAGAATCTAATAGATATAGATTTTCGGTTATTAAAAGCGAGTATTATACTAGGTAGTAATATATCCTAGTTATCCTAGTTAAATAAGTAGAATATCTATAAGTAAACCTCTAGTTCTATATTTAAATATTCCGTAGATTTATCGGTCTAAGGGTAAAAGGCTATAAATAAATACTTCTAAATTCTTAAAGACTAGTAAACCTCTATCTAGAATAAACCGGTAAACTAAAGTCCTCTATCGGAAACTATAGTATAGGGGAGTCTATAGTATATATAGATATACTATAGGAAAGTATAAGCGATATCCGGGGCTTCTATTATCTTTATAGGTATAAATATAGGGCTTTTCGTAAGTCTATCCGTAATTACTAGTATAGTAGACTTATTAGGAGTTTTTAGGAGGTCTATTATAAAATCTATAAATAGTTCTTACTAAGATCGTTCCGGAATAAGTAGGGGTTTTAGAAGACCTTTTTTCTAATCTCTTTAGACTTTACTTTATAAATAGATCTAGTAGTTCCGTATAAAACGATATATATCGGAAGATAAACCCGGCTATATATAGTACTTAGAAATTAGGTCTCTCGTAATTTCTCTACTAGGGTAGCCGGTAGTAGGGGAGTTATAGATTCGTTAAATAATCCTAGTTCTAAAAGGCTCGAAGAAAAGTATTTAGATTCGATCTCTCTATATTAAACGGTTCTCTATATCGATAGAATACTTAGATATAAATATAAGTAAACCTTAACTAGTAGGGAACTACTAATTACCCTTATAGATAGTTTACCGAATCTTCTAGTATTTAGGGTTCTTTTCTAAACCTTCTAGCTATAGGTTAAATAGTTCTAGGTCTTCGAAAAAGGTTTTAAGAGGGTCGGCGAGTTCGGAGGTAGAAAGAGGCTCGTTTTCGGGTCCGGAGTTATTATTAGATATCTATATAACTTTAACTTTTATTTCTAATTTTTCTAAGGTATTAGAAAAGTTAGAAAGTAGTTAAAAGGTTCTACTAGATATCCTATTATCGGAGGCGTCTTTTAGTAGATCTTAATCTCTTCTAGAGAGGGTATTAGAAGAGATTTATATAGTACTAGGCTAGTAGATAAATTTAAACCTAAATTCGGATAGTTCTTCTCCTTATTATATCTATTATTCGGATAGATATTACCGGGTCTAGAAATAGATTAGGTTCCGGTAAACTATATAGATTATAAAATCTATACTTTTAAATTCGGAACGCTATTCTCTAATATACGATATAATAGATAAAAGTTCTTTATCGTATATAGGGTAATTAACTTCGGTAAAGGATAGTTTTCTCGAATAGTATCTTATAAGTCTTTAGACGAGGTCTTTAAAATCTTATTATATAAGTACGCCCTTTAAAGTATAATTAGAGGTATCTACTTCTATAGCTATAGGCCTAGAAAGGTCCTAGCTAATTAGGGTCTCGGAATCGATTAGGGCTTTTTTAAAGTTCTCGAAAGTATTCTAATAGTCCGTATTCTATTTAAAAAAAGTATCCTTTTTAATTAGATTTATAAAAGGTCTAGCGATATCCGAGAAATCTTTAATAAAAACCCTATAGTAGTTCGTAAATCCTAGGAAGCTTTATATACTTCTAATAGTTTTTAAGGGTTCTTACTTATAAATAACTTTTATTTTTTCGGAGTCGGTTTTTATACCTACCCCGGATTCGATTATAAAACCTAAATACTTAACTTCTAGGGTTTCGAAATTAGATTTAGAGAAATCTAATTATAGACTAGCTTTAGAGAATTTCGAGATTATAGAATAGATTTTTTAGTAGTAATCTTCTTTAAATCTATTAGAGTAGATAATAATATCGTCTAAATAAGTAGAGTAGAAGATATCGATATATTTATAAAGAATATTATTTATATACTATTAAAATAAAGTAAAAGTACTAAATAAACCGAAAAAAGTAATTAGCTATTCGAAGGATTTTAATTTAGTTCTAAAAGCCGTTTTCTACTCGTCTTTTTCGTATATCCGGAGACGGTAAAAGGCTAATATAATATCGATTTTAGAAATCTATTTAAAACTAGCTATTTACTATAGAGTCTCCGATATAAAAGGTATCGGATAGGTATTATATTTCGATATAGTATTTAATTTTCGGTAATTTATATAAAAATATAAGTTATTTCCGGGTTTCTTTACGAAGAGAATTAGAGTAGTAGCTAATAAAGAAGAAGCCCTTATAAAGCCCTAATCTAGTAGTTCGTATAGAGTATTATATAGGACTAGAAGCTCTTCCCTAGATATCGAATATAAAAGTATTTTCGGAATAGTAGTATCCGGAAATAGGTTTATTTCGTAATCTAAACCGGGGTAAGAAGGTAGTAGTTTTTTAGCCTTTTTTCTATTAAAAATTTTAATAATAAGGAGTAACTAGGTAAGGGCTTCGAGATAGGGGTCTTTTTCTTCTTTAATAGTAAGGGCTTTCTAAATATCTATAAGGGAAGCTAAGAAAACGTATATAAGTAGTTTTTCTTTTAAAGCCCTAGTTAAAAGGGCTTTAAACCTAGTAGAAGAGATTTAAACGATTTTAGGGTTTATAAATACTAGTACTATAGATATCTTAAACCTAAAAGGTCTTCGGATAGTTATAGTATTAATAGCTAGGTAAAAGGAGGTATTATAGAATTATAACTACCCTTTTCTTAGGATTATAAGATCGGACTAGCCGGAGATTATATAAGCCTAAATACCCTCGTAAAACCTACCTATATTTAATTTAAAATAAGCTATTTAGGATATAGTAGGTTAAAAGTCTTTAGGCTAATTAACGATTTATTAAAAGTAGTAGGGCTAGATCGGGTAGAAGGTAACTCTATATTTAATAAAAGCTCTATCGGATATCGTAATAAAACTATAATAACTAGAGTCGATAAAGGGTTTTATAGTAGATCTATCGTTTATAATAATATCTATATAAGTACCCTCTTCTTCTAAAGAGGCTAGGGATTAAGTAGGGATTTCTAGGGGTTCTAGGGACTTTAAGTCGAGATTTTAATTTAAAATTACTCTTTTTCCGATTCCGAGTTTTCTAAGTTATCTAAAAAGATTTCGACGACTTTAGGGGTTTTTTTAGTTTTCGTCGTTTTAGTAAGGGCTTTTATAGTAGGGGCTAGAGTTCTTCGGATAGCCCTAGATATCCGGGGCTCTTCCGGGGCTAGAATAGGGTTTCTAGTATAAGTTTAGGTCTAAAAAGGGGCTATAGGGTAGGAAATATATAAGTAGCTTTTCTAAGTATAGTAGAAGTAGAGCCCGAGTCGGAATCTTTCTTCTTTCTCTTCTAAAGTTAGGTAACCCTTAGAGATCCTAGAAGAGGGTTCCTAGTTTATAAAGTCCTTATAAGAGGTCTAGGTAGTCTAAGAAGACCCTTAAGTCCGGAACTAGCTAATAAAGGCCTAGGGGAGGTTTAGTAAAGTACGAGAAGAGGAGTAATACTTCTTATAATAAGTTAAGCTTTTTAAATCTAAAATAAGTCTTAGAAAAATCCTAATATATAAAGAGTAAGTCTAGGGTTTTTCTTAGCCGATTAAAGTTTTCTAGAGATCTAGAGAGATATTCCCTTCTAAATATAAGATTTTTATACCTTTTAAAGTATCTATAAGTTTAGTTTTAATAAAAAGGTATTCGAATTTTAGAAAGTAAAAAATAAATAAATCCTTTTTTTTATCTTTTCTTCTTAGAGTTTATCTCGAGCCCTAACTACCTCTTTAAAATCTATATAAATAGATTCTAAATAAACTAATAAATTCGAAAAGTTAGTAAGCCTTTATTTTTCTATATCTTAGATATAAACTAATACGAAAAGTTAAGCCGAAAATTCTATCCTATTATAGATATAATAGAACTAAGTAAAAGGGGTACCGATAGAAGTTCTATCGATACTAATTTTAACTCGGGCTTCTAAAAATTAAGCTTTAAAATCCTTTTATTTTCTAGAAAAATAGGGGATATCGGGGAAGGCTTTTTTAAACTAGGGATTCTTAAAAACCCCGGCCGGCTCTAGTACTAGAGTAGTTAGAAAGGCCTTAAAGGCTTCTTAGAGTTAATTCTAATAATTCTAGATAATTTCTTCTTATATAGTTTATAAAGTAGTTATCCTATTTATACTAACCTCTAAGTAGGCTAAATACTAGGCCTAGGGGTCCTAGGGATCTATCGTAGGGTCTCGAGGGTTTTCTAGAGTTCTAAGTTTTCTTAAAAATCTCTAAATCGTAGAGTCTTTATTAGAATAATAACTTATTATAAAGTATACTCTATTTCCTAAAAAATTCTACTAAATAGAGAGTTCTAATCTTAGAATACGAAAAAGAAGATCTTAGAAGAGTTCTAAGAACGAAGAGGGGTTCTAGGAAGTTCGTAAAGTTTAAGGGAGCCTAGAAGTCGTCTAGGGCTTTTCGTAGAGGGTCTAGGGGCCTAGATATCGTCTAGGACTTTTCTAGGGTTCTCGGGGCCTAGATATCGTCTAGGACTTTTCTAGAGGTTCTAGGGGCCTAGATATCGTCTAGGGCTTTTTCTAGAGTTCTTAAAAGAGTTTAGAATAATATAATAGTTTACGTAAGAGGTAAACCTTTTTACGTAGAATAAGATTATATTCTAAACTAAAGAGAAGAGAAGGAAGAAGTAGACCCTATAGGAGGTATAGGGTTTTTTATATATAGTAAGGGACTTTTAAAAGGCCCGGAGAAGTCCGTATAGTTCTATAGGCCTAGACCTAGGTTTCGGTCTAATAGAAGAGGCTAATAATATATCTCGGGGTTTCCTTATACTAGGGTTCTAGAATATACTACTATCGATTCCTAGTTCGATAATTAAACTACTAAATCGAAAATAAGTTTTCTAGAATACTTAAATTCTCCTAGTTCTAGAGGTAGTATTTTCTTATTAATCTAACTAGTATTCGTAGAATTAGACGGCGGCGAAGATAACAGGGTATTAGGTAACTAGTCTACGTATAGGGCTACTTACGGTTAGCGAGGGTGTAGCCGAGGTTTTAGAGGGGTCTTAACCCTTTATAATAAGTACGTACCTACTACTTAGTATCTTTATTAATATTAGGCTAGAAAAACGTACTTTTAATACGAGCTACCGTCCTAAATATACCCTAGTACCCGGTATACGGGTTATTATAGTATAAGCGTAATACTTTAGCCTTTAGACTATTTAGGGTATATACTTTACTATTCCGATAGAGTAGACCGTACTCTTTAAGCTAAATAGTCGATCTAGCTCTCCTAGATACGTTTTTAATATAAAATATCTATAACTATCTCCGTTTAGTAATAAAGGTATCCCTTTAATACGCCTCGTAGAGTATATCTTTAAATATAGTATTTTTAATAAGGTCTAATTATAGATTTAAATTAAAGAGTATAATATATATTACCTTACTATCCTCTTTAAAAATAGGGTTAGCTATTTCCTCCCTATTAATAATAGAGGATATTATAGATTATTTTCCCTAATAGTAGGAAAATCTAAAGCGTATACTTAGATTACTATACTATTACTTAGATATCCTATTACTAGCCTCGAGGGTCCCGTCTCCTTAGGCTAGATATAGAGGTATTAACTTAGAGGACTTATAATATACTACTAGAGTACTAGCCTTAATTTAAAAGGAGTATCCTATAATAAAGTAATACTTAATAAAATTATTTTATACTACTACTACGTATTTAGTATACTTTAATAGTATAGTATTTTTATTTATAAAATATAATTAAAACTAAAGTATAATAGCCTATCTCGCTTCTCTTCTCTTTATAGGGTTATTAAAATCTAGCCTTCGCGATAGAGGATCTACTAGGTTCTTCCGCCCCGGAAGATAGGTAATCGTAAAATTAAAAAGAGTTAGGTACGATAATACTATTACTTACTTTAGAGATAACTAGGGTTTTGTGAGGTTTTACTTATAGGTGTGTTATTATGTGTAAAGAGCGTTAATTATTCTAAGTTATATTATACTAGTAGGCTAGAAGATAAGCTTCTAGCCCTACGTATATTACGTAATATATAGTTATATAACCTACTAACCTATTCCTTTATTACGGTACTAGCTATAGTATCTCCGTACCCTAATACTCCCCTTTAATATATACTAGTAATCGTTATTTATACTATATCCTTCTTTTTCTATTTGACGATCGTAGTTAAGCTTTTAATAGGGGCCCTAATTAATTCTATCCTAAAAAGGTCCCGATAGTATATAAACTTATCTTTTACTACGATTTTCGTTAAGAAGTTAGCTACTTACTATTCGTTAAAAATATAGTAAATATTAATAGTACTATTATTATAATTATACTAAATATAATAATTATAATTACTAATATAATATATTCTAGTACTAAATTTTAAATTCTAGATTAATACTTTTATAGCTATTAAATCTATATTAATAAGTATCGGCTTTAGTAATTTATAGCTAAGTACCTCGAGAAAATTACGTATCTAAATCGCTTCTCGTATAGCTTTAGATAATAATAGGTATTTAGCTTCGCTAGTAGATCTAGCGACGACTATTAGTTTATATAATCTCTAATAGATTAAACTTTTAGTTATTATAAACTTATATCCCCCGATACTATATCTATCGGATACCCCGAAGTTAGTATTATAGTATCCGTATAACCCGAAGTTATTACCGGTTACTAGTTCGAAGTCCGGGTAGTACTAAATACTAATTATTATTATTTACTTAAGGTATCGTAAGACTCTAATAATAATTACCTTATAGCTTTCTTTTAGTATAGCTTAGGCTCTCGAAAGTAAGCTATTAATTAGTAAGATATTAGCTCGGGTTATAGTTAATACGTAGTATAATAAGCCGATAATAGAATAGTAGTTTTCGTATATTTAGGGATTTAATAGCGTATTAGTATATTCGCTATCGATATTATCTAGTTTTTATATTTCGATAACTACTAGCGTTTACGTTCTATTATAATCCGCTATATTAAACTTCTCGAGGATATTAGTAATATATTAATCCTAGTAAAGACCGATCGATCTATTAGATCTTTCTATAATTCTAATACCTAAGTAGTATAATAACTAGTTATAATCTTTAATTAGTATATAGTAGTCTAGTTTTTCTATAAAATCTTTAATTTTAGTATTTATAAGTCTAATAACTAAGAAGTCGTTAATATAAGTTACTACGATTACGCTAGTATTATAGTCGACGTATACTATATCGTCTTAGTATACCTCTATTATTTTAATAGCCTTTAAGTTAAATTTTAGTTAAGTTTAGAACTCGTTTTTAGTTTACTTTAGGCTATATAATTATATACCGAGTTTAATAACTTTTTCCTTCGCCTAATTATATTATTTTATTTAAACTAAATTATACTCGAAGTATAGTAATAG
>JAOYNU010005118.1:0-18379 GCA_026745395.1 Tympanopsis confertula
AAAAAGAACTAGGTATAATAATACTATTACTTATTTTAGAGATAACTAGGGTTTTAATAGTAGATATTTAATATTTAAATAATCTATTCTTATATTTATAAGTACTAAGGTATATATAAGGTAATACCTCTAAATTTTAAAACTTTTATAGATAATTAGAAGCTCTACGTCTAGGGTATCGTAGTATAATTTAGCGTTTTTAAACTTCCTCGATATAAAGGCTATAAAGGCCTACGCCCCTATAGGCTAATTCTAGATAAAGATAGCTCTAATTATAAAGTTTAAAGTATCGGTCTTAATATAGATAGGGTACTTAGGCCGGAAGTAGGCTAGTATACGAGCTTCTATAAAAGCTTTTTTTAGTTCTTCTACTACTTACCGGCCCTTATCCCCTATATCTAGGGGTCTTATATAGAGCTATTTTCTTTAAATCTTCTTCTATTAAGTTATAAAAGGCTTCTTATATATAGTTATAGTATTATCTTAATATATTAGGTTACTTAAAAGGGCTATAATTCTATTATAGTTCTTAATAAACCGTCTATAGTAACCTATTAATCTAATAAACGATATAATATCTTATACTAATTAAAACTCGGGCTAATCGAGTATCTCTTTAATTTTTATAAGATTTATACTAATTCCCCTAATACCTACGACCTAATTAAAATAGCCTATTTTATTTATCTCGAACTTATACTTCTTAGGGTTACTATAAAGGCTAGTATCTTAAAGGGCTTTAATAATCGTTTTAATATAGTTAACGTATTCTTCCGGTATATTACTATAGATAAGTATATTATCTATATATACGATATAATAGGTATTTATAAAGTTTTTTAGGATATCTTCTACGTAATTTTAGAATATATTAGGTATATTTATAAGCCCGAATAGTATTACTATATATTTAAAATATCTATATCGATATCTCTACGCTATCTTCTACTTATCGCCTTCGCGAATACGTATTCTATAATACGCGTTCTTAAAATCTAATTTCGAGAAGATTTTAGCTTTCGATAAGCGTTCGAGGATATTATTAATTAATAGAAAAAGTATACGATCTTTCTTCGTAATAGTATTAAGCTTATAGTAATCTATATAGAGCTATAAAATACCTCTTTTTTTTAGTACGAAGAGAACTAGGGCTTTTAGAGGACTATTACTTCTACGAATCTATTATAGGTCTAGAGCTTATTCTATATAATCTTTAAAGGTCTTTAACTCTTTTTTATATAATAAATAAATAAAGGCGTACTTAAAAGGTAAATTTTCTTAATTAATCGTATAGGTTTTTCCGCCTAATAGGGGTAATCTATTTATAGCCTCTATATCTAAGAACTTCTCTTCTTTATTAGTCTACTAGCTAGGGCGTTCTTATAGTATAACTATAGTATTCTTATTTTTATTATAATTAAGTATATAAGCGAATTTAATAATTATATTCTACGAATACTCTAATAATATACTAGTTACCTAATACGCTATTATACCTAAAAGGTCTCGCCTCTATATAGGGGTAATAATAGGAGGCTTTTTTAAAAATAACTTTATATATTAATAATATATATAAGCTATTATAGTATTCCTAATATATTATATCTCCTTTAAAGTAGAGATTAATTTAATACTATCCTATTCTTTTTTTAAAAAGTAATAATACTACTAGCCTATCGAGAAGTAGATATCGGGGTTTACTTTTATTAACTAATCTAGCCCTATTACTATCTTATATTTAAGATCGTAAATCTTTATAATAATTATATCGTAACTAAAAGTCTAGGTTTTTCCTTCCGAATTTATAATTTTTATAATAGTAGTTATTTTTCCTCCTATTTTTATATCTTTTTAGGTTACTAGGGTATTAATTATATCTCTTATAGGTATAAGTATAGTTTTACCTCTCTTCTTCTACTAGGTTTTATCGATTATAGTTTATAATTTAGCCCTTATATCTAGAAGAGTACTTATATTTTCCTATTAATATTTTACTTTTATAATAATAGGTATAATAAGTTTTTTTTTTATAAAGATAAGTTATCGGGCTTTATCCTAAAGTCTAGTTCTAGTTATCGGTATTCTATTATTATTTAACTTCTCTTATATAGCTATTTCGGCTAGAAGAGAGGGTAGGCCGTAGTTTTTAGTTATATAGGACCCTTTATTATACTAAGTATAATTTAGGGCTAAATACTAAGGTCTTATATAATTTATAAGCCTATACTTATAATACCTAAATATAGAAAAGTCTCTCTTTACCCCGTACTTTTAGGGTATATTTATAGTATAATTAGGATAGGGCTACTTATTAACTATATTATTTTTCTAGGCTTTTAAGAGGTTTATAAATAAGTTTTCTAATATATTATAAGGTCTTTTAATACCTCTATACTTTAGGTCCTTATTATAATTATTCTTACGCCTTTTATCCCTTAAATAGTAGGTCTATTATAGGGGTTTTTCCTCGGCTAAAATAAAGCTTTTTAGCTTTTAGAAAGTAGGGGGAATAGAACTAGCCCTAAGGATAATAATCTTCTTACTTTTTTTATTAGTAGTATAGTAGATAGTAAATACCTAGAAAAGTTTAAAGAATTCTTATAAAATCTTAACTTTAATTCTTAAAATATTATAAATTAAAGTAATTAGTAATTTATATTCTTATTACTACTAGTCTATTAATACCGCTATAATATCTCTATTATATAAGTAAAATAGGGTTAGTTCTAAATCTAAGAATACTAGGAAATCGTTCTAAATAACCCTAGATATCTAGTTATCGTAAGTACTAGTAATATATATAGTTTAATAGGTTCTAGTTTATTTCCTAAAATTAGTATACTTTAGTATTACCTTTTTAATATTATCTTTAATTTTATATAAACTAATAGTATAGTATAGCTATTATAAGAAGGTATTCTTATTCTCCTCTAAGTTCTTTTTAAACTTAATAAGTAGACTTATTTATAGAATTATCGTATAAGTTTTACTAGATACTTAGGGCTTATCCTCCTTTTTCTAGGCTACTTATATAGTATATATATTTTAGTCTACCTCCTTCTAGATCTTAAGCTAAGCGGATAGATTAGGGGTTATAATACTATTATTTAATTAATATTAGTATTCTTTTATTATTATTATAGTATATTTATAATATTATTTTTAATTATTTCTTTTAAGAGTACTAGTAGATCTAAAAGGAGAGGAGAGAAAGGAGGGGGTCTATAAGGCGTAGTAACCGATTCGGCTTCTTCTTAGATAAGAGAACCTCTATCTTATTCTACCTATTATCTTCTCTCTTCTTTATCTTATAGAGCGACCGAGTAGCTATAAATAGTAACTATTTTAGTTTATTATATATAAAGTATATTTAAATACTAGGTTAATATATATAAAGTATAATTAGTTATATAGTTTATAGTTATAAGTATATCTTTATAGTATTCTTATAATATCTCCGGTCCCTAAAGCCTATTAGTCTATAAGATAAGTAAAAATTATTCTATTAGGTTTTTTAATAATTAAGGTATATAAATTAGAAAGTAAAAGTATTATAATCCTAATATATTAATATATTATAGATAAAGTATAAATATAGTATAAATCGTATATAGTTAATTAAAACTTATATTATAATAATAGTAGTATAACCTTTACGAGGAGCTAAATCCCCTTTTTTCTTATAGGTTCCCCTTCTATTCTTATATAGGCGCGTCCTCCTAGCTACCTCTTTTATCCTCTTTAGACTATATCCCTAGTTTATAGGCTTTATCTAAGACTATTTTCATCCCTTATATAGCCAGCTAGTACCATCTGCTATACTACACTCGTGCTAGTCCATAACACTATTACTATTACTAAAAAGATCTTCTATAATACTAACTTAGCTATACTTATATAATAGTTATCGAAGTCCTCCCCTACTCGCTACCGGAAGCCTCTTACTACTATTCGTACTTTATATTTAACGATCTTATTATCGTTATTATATTTAATTTTATATACTATTTTACTATTAATAGTATTAATATTTTTAAAATTACTCTAGAAGTAGAATATCTTATAATTAGTTAGTATTTTTAATTCGGTATTATATATTTTTAGTTATTATTCGTAGTCTAGGCTTATTATCGCTATATAATAGTTTAGCTAATCTAAGTCTACCCTATTAGCGTAGAAACTAGCGAATACTTTATCTAGTACTTCGAATACTTCTAGGTTCTAATCCGTAATAGATACCCTATTAAAAAAGCTATTCTTATATTAATTTACTTACTTATCGCTAGTTATTATATTATTATCCTCTATCTCTTTATCCCTAATTCTAACTCCCCCTTAACGAGTAGGTTAATTAAGTACTTTTAGGGTTAATATAGGCTTATACTATAGTTTAAAAGTTCTAAATATATATAAGATCTTCGTTACTTTCGTAAAGTCGATAGCCTAGAGTTCCTCGTAAAACTTTATATCTCTACTAATTACGATTTTTTTATTACTTCTAGGGCTATTTTATTTAAATAATACCTTTAGAATCCTACGAGGATACTAGACTTATCTCTAGTTTTTACTTTCCCCTTTATATTATTAATTACTCTAACTACTACTTTACTTCTTAGGATTTATAGCTAATTTAGTTTTAATTTAACTTAGAAAAGTACTACTTTACCGATAAAGTCTAGGGGTAATAAGTAAAGTTAATAATAGTAAATCTATACTTTATATATTTTAGCTAAAATCTTATATTCTACTATTACTTTACTAGTTATATTATTAATTAAATCTATATAAGATTCTAGTACTTAAGGCTAAAACTCCTAGGGTATTTATCTATTAATTATAGCCGACCGAGTCCTTATAAAAATCGTTTTAAATATAAATTTAGTAATACTATTTTATTTTAAAAAGTATATAAAAATAAGTTCTAATCTAATCCCTTTTCTATAGTAATATTCGCTAATTACTCTAATACTAATATCTATTTCGTTATCGTACTTTATCTTAGTTAGTAAAATCTCTATTTCGTTTAAAAAGGTCTTTAATATTATTAAGACTTTTCTAGTTATTTCTACTTTAGTACTAGTAATACTAATTTTCTATTAATTAGAATTATTATCTACGACCTAAATTATATATTTTCTAAATAAATTTACCGGTTTATTTAATAATATATCTAATACTAAACCTTTTCCTAGAATACTCTTTTTCTTTTACTAGTATTTTAAGGTATACTTTAGAGATTTCGATTTATCGTATACTAAATAAACTATCTCTTCGGCTAATCGCTTAACTTTATATAAAGTTATCTAATTTAGTTCCTCGATATTAGTATACTTATAAGTTATTACTAGCGTATTTAGTCTAGGATAGGCGAGCTTTTTATATATAAATTAGAACTTCTCTACTTCTCGGTTTATAAATATAAGGTTTTATTCTTTTTTATTTACCGGATAAGTACTTAGGCTAATTATTACTATTTCTTCTAATATAGTTTTATTTTATTTAAGGCTTTCCGAGTATTTACCGACTTAGAATTTTATTTTAAATACTAATATTACTTTTACGCTATTTAAAGCGAGGATATCGAGGCCGACTAATCTACTACTTCTATAATACTACTTCTTACTAGATATAATATAATATAAGAAGTTCGGTATTATAATAATATTTAAGAAATTTATAAAGGTTTTAAACTTCTCTTTCTCCTCTACTATTATAATTAATACTATATACGAGTAGGTAATAGCGACTATCCCGCTACTAGTTATAAAATTATAACCTTCTAGGAGTTACTTCGCTATACTTTCTATAATATTTATTATACTATCTATAATATAGATATCCGAGCTAGTATCGAATATTTAAGCTTTTAATTTATCTTACTTAAAAACTATATAACTAGGTACTATTATAGCTTAATTAATCGATCCTCCCCCTTAGATACCTATATTAATCCTAGGGTTAGTACTTTATAGTTCTTCTATAATTTAGTACTATAATTATACTATATTATTCTATAAGTAATCCTTCTTTAGGTACCCCTTCTATTTATACTTATAGTAGGTTATCTTTTTATTATTACTAGTAGTCTTATTAGTAGTACTTTTAGAGTTATTAGAAGGCTTTTTTATACTATTATCTAGTAAATCGGTATTATTTTTATACTTAGTAGCGTAGTATTCGTACTTTTTATAGCCTTATCGGCTATAATAGTAGTATATTATACTTACTTTATTATTAGGTATATAGGACTTCTTATCGTCGCTTTTCTTTTTATCCTTATTACTACTATTATCCTTATTTCTATTTTAATTTCCGTATAATATTTTATTTTAATTAGCTTCTCTAATTAATTATACTATCTTATAATATATTCCTTAGTTATCGGTAATAACGCTTTTTACTATTAATACTATAATTACTAGTTCTAAGTATTAGCTAGTATAACCTTTTATTAAAGCGTTAATATATATATTTATATTTATATTAAAAAGAGGTTAGTATTTAGTAAATATCTATTCTACTTTAGTAACGAACTAATTAGCTATTTTATTATTTATTATTTTTAGGTTAATTATATCGTCCTATATTATTATTTTTTCTTAAGTAAGTATAAATTTTATTATTATATTAAATCTAGTCTATATATCGTACGATAATTTATAGTAAATATAAGTATTATATAACCTACTATTAATTATATTTAGAAATTAAATTACTATATAAGTATTTACTAATAGGTTTATATTAACTAGTTCTCTTTTATCCGGGTCGATCGTAATTATCCTAAAAGCCTTCTTAACTATTTACTTCTAGATTATCTAATTATTAGCTCCTACTAGTTTCTTTTCTTTTAAGTACTCGATCTTCTATTTCTTAGCTTCTTTTATAGTATATATAGCTTTTAGGGTTATTTATTTAGTATTATTTAATTAATCCTCTACCCGAGAGTCGATACTTATTTCCGATAATAGTAGGTTCTATCTAAAGTAGGGGTTTTAATATAGTACTTCGTTATACTATATATTCGGCTTATAGATATATTTAAATATTACTTACCTATATTAGGTATTTAATACTATTACTAATCTCTAAGGTATTAAGAATATAAATAGGGCTAAACCTATTATATTTTAGTTATCTAATAAGTTATTAAACTTATAGTTATCTATACCGGGTACGCGCTAATCGTATTCTAGTCTATATACTACGGATACTATAATTTTTAATTACTATTCTAGTACTACGCGGTATACTTATAGTAGGGGTCCCCTATATATCCTCTTATATTCTTCGGATACCTAGATATCCTCTACTAATATACTTATCTAATATACTAGTAGTATAATACTAGTTATATCCCTATAGATTAACTTATTTTCTATTATACTATTTCTAATATTTAAATACGCCGTTCGGTACTTATTATTATACTTTCTTCTAGGGTATTCTAAACCGTACTACTATAAAGCTATCGTAATTAATTTCCTTTAACCTACGCCTTCTTCTTATAAGATTACTAAGCTTATAACTTATAAGATTTAGTAGAGGTAACTATAACTAGTTAAGGCCTAGATATTACTAAACCCTACTACTAGATTAATCGTATTATAGTTATTTAATTAAATCTATCGTAAAACTCTTTAATTATAATAGATATCTATCTAGGAGGTCTACCGTAGATACGGCGTCACACCTAGGTATCACTAGCTAGCCCCTAAACGCATAAAATATCTACCCAGCCGTACCCATATCCTTACATCTAATTAAAAGAAGCGGCTACGAGAAGAGGAGACGTCTAAAGATAATAATAAAGATAAAGATAATAACGGCGACGGGAGCGAGTCCGGCTTAGATAATAAAGATAAGATCCTACTAGATATATATAGAGATACTATAGTAGAAATATCGTAGCTAGTATTTAGCCGATTATACCCTAATATAAAAATATCGAATATTAAGGATATTTAGAAGGAGTTTATTAATAAATTATAATAAGACTTCGCTAGAACGGAGGATATAATCGATATACTCGAGAGTACTTTTTCGCCGTCCGACTCGCTCTTTAAGATATTTAATCGGGCTATTATACTTTATAACGATCTTATTAACTATCTCTAATAACTTAAAGATACCTATAAGGGTAAGCCGGGATAAAATAAATTAAAAGTAGTATACGAGGTAGTCGTATAAGAAGTACTTCGAATAATTATATTATATAATCGGGTTAAGTAGGGCTAGGAGGTCTACTTACCCGAGCTCCTAGTATTATATAAGTACGCCCTAATATTTAGAAAAACCTACTAGATATTAAAAATAACTTAAATATAACTAATCTATTCGAGAAGTAGAATAATCGGTATATTAAGGACTATAAAAAGGATATTATTAAGGAAGTAGATAAATTATACGAAATAGCCCTATTAGTAGTAGAAATAGATAAACTCTTTAAAGACTTTACGAATTAGTATACTAAAGTCTTTAAAAATAAGTATAAATACTCTAAAAGAGGACTTAATCGGGATATTATTAAAGGGTATAAGTACTATTATTTCTTCGAAAAAGTATATATTAAAGCTATAATAGTATAAATATCGCGCGGGTTCTACGATAAAATAAGTAATAAAGAACTCGATATATAACTAGTTTAAATAAGCTAAAAGAACTCCCGATCTACTTAAGTTACTAATTAGATTATTAAAGTTACCTTTACCTAAAGTTAGCTATATAATATATTACTCTTATAAGCTCTTATACTTATAAAGGAGAATACTATTAATACCGTAGACTTAATTTATATCGAGGCCGAATATACTAAGTTTTTTATATAATATACCGAATTATATAAACGAAATAGGGAAAAGGGTAAGGGTATAAATATATCGATAAGTACTCTTAATTAATCTAATATAATCTATCGAAAAGTTAAAATAGCCTACGAAATATATATATTAGGCGATACCGGGTATTTTAAGTATCTTCTAATTAAAAACGACGTAGTAATATATATATATATTATATTAGTAGTATATCTAGTATAATTACCTTAAGTTTAGTAATAATAGGTTATTAAGACCTAATAAGGATCCCTAGGCCTTATAAGAGGGTATACGGAGTTAGGAATAAGAAAAAAATAGAGTAAGCCGATATAGAACTTATAAAAACTAATTAAGAGGTCCGGCGAGAGGCCCTAGTATCTTTTAATAAAAATATTAAGGATAAGATATAACTAGAGATACTACTATAAGCCGTAGTAGATACTATTACGGAGATAAAATTAGAGGCTAGAAAGAAGAGGATTTAGTACTTTCTAGATACTATATAAGTCGATTAGCCTATTATAAGTATATAAGTACGAGGAAAAGTAAAAGAGGAATAAAGAGGTAGTAGTACTACTAGGGATAGCCTAATTTTATTAAAAAAGGGGATTTATTATAGTAAAGGACTAATTAATCCTATAAGTAGCTCGATATACTTATTATATAAGGTACTTATATAATAAGTATAATTATTATTACGTAGACTAGGTAGGAATAAAGAGATAACTTACCCTTACTATATAAATAGCACCTATAGCGGGATAATCATACTAGTAACTAGCTCGATCGAGACGAGACCGGTAACAGGTATTTAAGTAGGTTTATTTAGGTCTAATAGAAGATAGTATAGAATCTCTAGGGAGAAAGCCCTCCTTTTATACTAATAAGGGCTCCTCTTATAGCCGGTAGTAATAGAGTTTTCTATATAACTTACTCGGTAATATACGGGGAGACTTTCGGATATAAAGGGATTAAGTTCTAGTTATTCGGGGCTTAGCTTTCTTTAGTACTATTACGAAAATTTATTACGAAAATTTATTAAATTTATACCGGTTACTAAGCTTTAAAGATAGAGGGTATTACGTCTTATTATATTTTTTTTATTATAGTATAGCTCGGATAGGTTCAAAATCTATCCGGCTATACAAATCTTTAATTATAAATATTTAGACTTAAAGATATCTATCTAATCGACTAAAGTAGACTCTAATTCTATATATTTTACGCCGCGAAATGGAAAAAGAAATAGCTTTAACTTAAGGCGTGTATCGATTACTTCGAGAGTATTAGTAGCTACCTTATAATATTACCCCCTTTCTCTCTCTTTTTCGGTATTAAATCTCTTCTATTATATTTTTAAATACCCTATTCTTATTAAGTAGTACTCCTTCGGACTATCGTTCTATTAGATATTCCCCTATTTTACTTCCTAGTCGTCTAAAATTATAGTACTTTCGATATTTTCTAAGCTCGTAGGAGTAGGGGTCTTATATTTAGCCTATTTTACTTATACGATACGTTTATTCTTATATTTTCTAGTATAAAGATTATCTTTACCCGGAATTCGTACTCTTTATCTATTATAATTAGTAGGGTAATCTTATCGTATAACTATTATAATAATAAGCCCTCGTACTCTACTAAATATAAGAAGTCTAAATAGAAGTAAATATAGATACTAGTAGTAATATTAAGCTCGTAAATATTTAATATAATTACCTTTATAATAGTATATATTACGTATAACTAGTCTAGTTTTTTATTTAAATACTTATTTTAGATATTCCTAAAATCTAACTATACCTAATCTCCTATTTTAAAGTTCTCGGCGGCGTATTAGTATTAGTTAGTTTATCTTTTTATTACCTATTAACTATCTACGAGAGTAGCTATTACCTATTATTAGACCTCTTAGAGCTTTAATACTATATTTTTAGCTATTATATACTTACTACCGATATAGTACTATTTCTCGTCTATCTAAATAAAATCGATATTATAACTATAAGTAGTAAAGAAAAGTAAAATACCTCCTCTTATATACTAGGGCCTATTACTAAAAACTAACTAAGCTATTAGTAACTATATAGCCTAGTCCTATTAACTAAAAGTAATATAGTAGTATAAGAACTACTATATTTCCTAGTTTATCCTTTTAGTAATACTATTAGTCTATAGGTAGTAAGCTATTAAGAGCTTTTTTTCGATTTTTAGTAGTTCGTAAAAGCGTTTCTAGAAGCTATTTATCTATTACCCCCCTCTTATTACGGGGTAAGACCCGTTAGACTTAAGAGGTTATATTATAGTTACGTGACTATATCACGAGCTGGGGAAGCCCTACTTTAGATCCTACGAGAGCTTCGTTTTAGCTTACTCTCGTTATCTAATTAATAAAGGTCTATCGGTACCCTAAACTATTATTTATAGCGTATTACTATTAATAATTAATTAAATTACTTTTTTTAAAATTTTTATTAGTTTCTAAATTAATAATCTAATTTCTTCTAAAGTTCTATTCCTTATTACGAACGAGTTAATTAATTTAAGTACTTTATATACTTCCGAACTAGGTAATCCCTATACTTCTAATTAAATTATCTAGGCTTCTATTTAAGTTATCTAGGCTTCTATTTAGGCGACCTATACCTCTAATTCCTCGTATAGTAAGTTAATTAATACTAAGCTAATAAAAGCTTCTAATAGGCGATCTACGCTTTTAATACTATTTACGAATACCGATTACTTCTATAGTAAGCCCCGACGATATTTATATTAAAAATAATATTATAATAACTACTAAATTACTCGTAGAATTACTAAGATTATTAAACTTATTTATTTCTATACTTTCTTCTCCGATACTTCTTATCTTATTTCCTACGCCTACTAGAATAGAGATACGTACTCGTTTACCTTTATTTATTAAGTTCGATAGCTCTAAACTAAAGTATCGAAACTAGTAAAGTAAAACTCGTATAAAACTTCGAATCGATATAGAGGCGCTTAGTAGTATTTCTAGTTAAATTATTACTCTTTTTATAGTTTTAAAAGGCTCGGCTAATAGAAATTATACCCCTTTTATTAGTACCGAATTTAAAAAAGAAATACTTTTACTCTCGAATATCTAGATTTATTTAAATTATTTATATACTAACTTTAACTACGAATATATTACTTATACTAAATAAACTAATTTAAAGTAAAGAACCTCGGATTTTAATACCTATTATACTAAATTCGAATACCTATTAATAGAAGCTAATAAATAAGAATAAACTAAAATTATTAAAATTAATAACCTTTATTATAATATAAATTAATTAATTCGGAGTACTATTATCGGTAAAACTATTAAAAATACGCTTATAGAATAAGTCTAATACTACTATTATATTTAGGTTAATTTATAGATATTAAAAACCCTTTCTACTATCTATATTATATTATATTTACTATTTCTTACTCGTAGTAGTACTACTATTACTATCCTTACTATTCTTCTACTTTACGACCTTATAGATATCGATTTAAATCTCGCTCTTATATAAGCCTTTATTTAATATACTTATAGGAATACGCCGAATTTAAATAGATACCTTATCGGCTTATACTTTTCTTCGGATTTTTAATATCTTAGAAAGTACTTAAAATAAGTAATACGAGAGGAAATATTATACCGAAAAGTAATTAGTATTTATTTCTATTATAGATATCTAAGTTATACTATCGCCCTCTATTCCTTAAGTACGTTTTAGAAGAATAGGAAAGCCCTTATTAAGATTACTACTACTTATATTAAATTTATTTTTAATACTACTATTAAAGAGCGGGAAAACTAATTACTCTTATACTAAATTATATATAAGAGTATAAGAAAATTTAATTAGAATACTAGGAGTACTAAGAAAAGATTAAAAAAATTAATATTATAATTAATTAGATAAACTATATAAAGTATTTATTACACTTAAATTACTTTTCTAGTACTCTAATAAATAATAAATTAGTAAACTATTTAAATTTTCTATATTTTAAAATAGAACCTAGAATATTATAAAGAATTATCGGAATTACTAGAACTATAGATAAAGTAGTTTACTTCGAAATAGATATCGAAAACTATTACTAGTACTACTAATACGCCTATTATATAGTAAAAGTAAGTTAAGACTTAATACTAGGGCTCTTATAACTTATAGAAAACGGGATTACCTACGATAAATTACTAAATACTACTTTTATTTTAATTTCTAAAACTATTATCTACTACTTAAAAAGGTTTATTTATAGTACTAAACCGGTAATCGTAGTCGTTATAGTTATTAAAATCTAATATACGAAAAAATAGGATCCGAGAGCCTCTAAAGTCTTCGCTACTAGCTTAAAAGATATTAAATATACTCTTAAGAATAAGAAAAAACTAATACTAGAGTAAATTTATAAATACTTACTACTTTAATATACTTAATTCTAGGATACTTTTATATATAATTAAGAAGAACTATTACCCTATTATAACGAGTTAGATATAAATATCGAACTAGTTAAAGGAACCGATAGGAGGGACCTAAAAGTACTATAAAGAACTTTATATAGTATATTACGAGACGAGCTTCTCGTATTACGAAAAACTTTAATAGACCTCCTAGAAAAAGGTTTTATATACGCTAGTTAATTAGCCGCTACTACCCCTATACTATTCGCCTATAAACCCGGTAAAAGGTTACGATTCTATATAAAGGGCCTGATCTTCAACACTTACGAGTTTGCTCGGATATTAGCGGAGTAGATACCGGAGATAAGGTGATTATTACTACGCCCTAGCGTTTTAACTAGAATAGGTATAGCTTACTATAGGCGTAGTCTTAGCTATAAGTACTACTATATTTTACGAAAATATCTATATATCTTTTTTTATAAGATACGAATTCTATTATTTCTTATATAAAATTAGTATATAACTATAATAAATTTATCTAACGAAAAAATTTATAAGTAATATAAAACTCGTTAGCCGGGTAGGACTATACCGAAATTAATATCTTAGCCGCCGATATACTAACTAATATTAATCCGTTTAACCGGAAAGACCTTATTACCTATTATTTATATATAATTACTACTATTATAGTAGGCCTCGAGGAAGGCGATACGAATAAATAGTATATTCTATAGCTACTTCGAAGTATTATATACCCTAGTAAATATCGCGAAGTATAGCGGATAGCTAGATCGATCTAGGAATAGAATAACCGCGAGTTCTTCGATATAATCCGATATTCTAAGTAAACTATTAGCGAATTAGAAATATAGTACTACCTCGGTAGTTATTTATATCCTTTATATTACTAATCGGTCTACTAGAAGCTATAAATATTCCTATTTATATAAGCCTAAAATTCTTCGTAGCGATTAGTAGTTTCTATATTTAGTATTATATAAAACTCGGTATTACGTATAATTAACGATTACTTATTCGCTACGTAAGTACTATATAAAGAAGTTATAAAACTACCGGAAACTAGATATCTATTACTAGAAATAGAACTCTACCCGAAATATTATTAGTTTAGCGCTTATATCGGGGTATTTAATAGGATTTATATAGCTATATAAATATAAGATTACTAGTAGAAGAGTTATTATTCTAGCTATAGGAAAGCGTATATATAAAATATATTTATAGCTATTAGGTTTAATAGTATCGTTAGTTATAAACTAACTAGTACTAAAAGTATAATTTATAACTTACCGCTACTCGAGAATATACTTTATAAAAGATTTAAAATACTAGCTAGGCGCTAGTACCTCAGCGATACTAGTTTTAGTAGTAGAAATAGTATATCTATTCTTTTCGTAAGTATTAGATATTATTTAAACGATTAGAAGGAATTATCGAATAAACTAGTAGACGAAAAAGAGTTATATAACCTATACTACGCGTATAAGTATAATATTATAGAGAGAGTTTTCGGTATTATTAAGCGCTATTTTAAGGTTCTTCGTAAATTACTACCGGAATACGATATATTAAATTAAATACTCTTTATTTATACCTATATTATACTATATAACTTCGTTAGATTACGAGAACTCGAACTTAATAAATTACTTACCGAGGATAAAAAAACTATTATAGAAAACGTACGAAAACGCGTAGATATCGTATTTATAAGTGATAGTTAGAAAAGTAATAAAATTAGGTAGCTAATTTCGAAGTAGAACTAGATAACTTATTAATAGTATTTATTATTAAGCTAGGTTTATAATAGCCTAGTATTAAAAAGTAGAAGAAGAGTTTTTATTATAACTTTTATATAGGGTTTCTATAGAAAATATAGTATTTTTTCCTTATCTATCTATAAATAAGGTAATTAAATAAAAATTCTACCCTACTAAAGTAAACCTTACTAAAGTAAGTAAACTATTTAAATAAGAAATCTAACTTATATTTACTACTTTTATCTATTAACTTTTTTATCTTCTAAATCTTCTATAGCTTCGGTCTCTTTAGCTACTTTTTCCGTAACTTTAGCTACTTTTTTTATAACCTCGGTAGCTTTCTTCGTAATCTCGGCGACTTATTCTATAACTAGATCGATAAAACCCTTATTTATTAGCTAAAAGCGCTAGCCTTCGAGGCTAAAGTCGAGGAAAAACTATATTTCGGTAATATTAGTAAATATTCTAATACTTTAATATACTTTCTTTTCGCCGATAATCTTAACCTAATTCGTATATAGTAGCTAATACGCTACCGAATAAATTAAATAGCCTAGAACTATTATAGTATTTCTTATAAGTTATAAGATATTTTTAGCGAACTAGTTAGTAGAAGTTTATATATAACGAGTTTTCTTTCGCTACGAAATAGGCGTATCCTTAGTATCGCTATTTATAAATTCGATACGGCGTACGCGCCGCTAGTTATATATAATTAAAGTAGTATTAATTATAGGAATAATAAGTTTAAGTAAATACCTATCTACTAAAGTATCTAATTCTACCGAAGTAGTAGATCCGCTATCTTCTTATTAGCTAATACGCCGGTTTCGAGGTATATCTCCTATAGTTACGATATTCGCGCTTCTCTTTTTAATTAGCCCCTAGAGTTTTTCGTAAATAAACTCTATATAAAGCGTACTACTAGTCTTTATTAAATATACTTCGGAACTATATTTCTCTCGAGAGGTTTACTAGTAATATTCCGGTATAGAAATTATCCTAATTTCGTCGTTATACTAATACCCTAATCGTAAGATACTATTTAGCTTCTACTATACCTATATTTTATAAATTAAATATATAGTATTATATTACTATTATAATTTATTAGCGGTAATATCTAAAATTATAAACTCGTTCCGTAACGTATTAACTACCTCGTATACGATATCGCTATTACGTTTTAAGGCTTTTATATAGTTAAACTTATTATTATATTTAATTTTAAGAAGAATTATATAGAAATAATAGAGAAGTATTCGATTACGCTACGAGATAGCGCTAAAGATATACTAGGTCGATATCGATAGTTCTATAGTATAATCTAGGGTAATTAACTATTTCTAGCTACCTAGAAATATATCTAAAAGGCTATTATCGTCTATAGTAAGTTTACCGAGGTTTTAAAAATTATTCGGAAACTTCGGATATCCGTTAATATATAAAAAAAACTCTTTTTATAGATTTATATACGGCGAGTTATACTATATCGTAATATATCCCGTAATATTAAATAGATTACTAACTAATTTCTATATATCCGATTTAAGAAGACGGGTAATCGAGGCTATACTACTAACTAGCGCAGTACTTTAGTATAGTAACCCCTATACGGAGGTGCTATTTAAAAGTCTGCCCCCCCCCCCCTGTTATCTAGATTATATATGGCAGCTGGTACGGCTGTTATAGCTGGTACAGCTAGCTTCTACTACCGTATAAAATTCGAATAAATTAGTAGTTAGGTTCTAGCTTCTATTCTTTAATAATATACTAGTTTACTAGTAAAATAGTAGAATACGATATCTCTACTAGGGCTATAGCCTACGTATTTAAAGCCCTAGGGTTCTCTTATAATATTATTATAGAATATACCGGTTTATCGAAGACTATAGTTAATAGGACTTATAACCGTATAATCGAAACTAGCTAAGACCTTTTAAAACTACTAGAAGATCGCTTTTTCGCTAGTAAACTACGTAGCGGCCGGCTATTAAAAAGTATACTAGAACTTATAGATAAAGTAGAAACTTTAGTATTATTAAATAGATATACGCGAGAGAAGTTATATAATAAGATTATTAACGATCTTTAGTTAAGAGGTATATTTATTAGTATATCTATAGTACTATAGCTATTAAGAAAAGCTAGTTTCTAGAAGACTAAGCCGACCTATAAACTAGGTCTAAACGAAGCCTAGAAAGTAGTACGACTTACTTAGTACTTAGAATAGTAGTACTAAACCTTTAAAAATTAGAAAAAGGTTATCTAGAGTAATAAGACTTTAATATTCTTTAATTATCGTTATAGTAATATCCGTCTTTAGCGGCGGCTAAATAAAATATTTAAAGATAGTTATATCCGGAGATAGTAAAAAGGTTTTATAGAAGTTATTATCTAACTCTCTAATTATTTAATTACTTATTAATATATATTTTATATAAATAGTTCTAATTCTAGGCTTACTTTTCTTAGTATAAAAAGGGTTTTTACTATATATTTAAACCCGAGACGAAAACTATATATAAGTTAGCTAATATTACGATCTAAACTATTAACGAAATACTTAAACTAGTTATAAAATCTATATAAGAGGAAAAGTAATATATAAAAAATAAAGCTTCTTATTACGATACGATATATAAGAAGTATAGCCGAAAGGATTTATAGTATTAGAATTAAGCGAATAGTAAGCTTATACGTATATCTAAAGTAGGTATCGATTAGTAGTAATATTAATAAAAGATCTTTCTCTTTAAACTAATACTATTTATATAGTAATACGAAAAGGATTATTTAAATACTATTATTTAAGAGGATAAAGGTTTTTCTTACTCTTATTATAATTAGCTTTATATTTATAAGACTAGTTATAATATAAAGCTTTTTTAGCCTAGAAACTCGTTAGATTTAAACCGTATAGAACTAGTATAATTTATAATAAAGAAGATAATTATTAAGAAAAAGGCGCTAAAAATACGAGATAAAGCTAGAGCTAAATAGATACGAATTTAGTATAATTTAGTTTATAAAAGCTTTTAGAAGTTTATAGAATATTTACCTTATACGATATCGGAAGTAATCCGATTTAATAGTAGTAATAAGTATAAAGAGTCTCGGTAGAAGTTCTATTATAACTATATTAGGCTTTTATATTATCTAAAAATAGTTAAAAATATATCGGAAGAAGATATATCGGAAGAAGAAGACCTCCTCGAATACTATTCGGATAATATCTAAAAAGAGATTATAAATACGAACTAACTAGATAGTTTAGATATAGGTATATAGAAAAATAGGTATACTATAGTCTTCTTAAATTAGAATATTCGTACTATAGG
>JAOYNU010005229.1:0-18370 GCA_026745395.1 Tympanopsis confertula
GGAGTGCGGGATTCCTTCCTTCTAATCTTTCTTCTGTATATTTTTTGCGATATGTTTCCCCCATAGACTACCAATATTTCTCAGCGAAGATATTGATATCCAATTTTCAAATTACTGTCGGACCTACCCCAATGACTAAATTTTAATTTTCCATGAACGGGTCTCACTTGACAATCGTAGGGCGTGCTGAATCTATGGCTCCCCACAATGACTAACGCAAAATGGCTTGGACCCCCAGGGTTTCTTAATGACCCACCATTCTCTTTCTTTTTCTTATAAACTTTTGAAGTTCCAGACAGCTAATTTCCCTCGGAGAACATCATGGCGACGGCCGTTGTGACACAAACGCAGCCAGCGGCGTTTGAACTCGAGAACTCGAGCAATGCCTCGCTTGCACAATGGCGTACTTCGGATTCACGGATTTCCGATCTTCGAGGATCTCGTTTGGGCTCTGCAGAGACCGATCGCAATAGCCCCGAGGGCGAAGAAGGAAGCCTTTCTCGTACCAGGGCTTCTATCTTAATTACGACACTCACAGGTCTTACATTCGTGGGTAGTATGAGCAGCGGTCTACTCACAATTGGTCTCCCATGGATTGCCGCGGATCTGAAACTCCCGGATAGCTTGCTGCTTTGGTCCGTATTCGCATTATATCAAAAGTATTGAATTTCAGCTAATTACTATGTAATTGAAAACAGGCCGGCTTCAGTATACTCGTACGTTTCCCACTGCTTTCTCCTTCAATGTAAAGGTATTGACTCACTACCTTAGCCTCGCCAACGGATGTTGTCTGCTCCTCGCTGGATCATTGGCGGACTTCATTGGGAACCGTATAATAAACCTGCTTGGCTGCTTCTTCCTAGCAGTCTTCATTCTTGCGTGCGGTGTCGCCGAATCTGGCCTTCAATTGATCATGTTCCGCGCTTTCCAAGGAATCGCCACTTCAATGTGTCTTCCAACAGCCTTCAGCATTCTGACAGACACAATGCCTGCAGGAAAGAGACGGAATATTGGATTCGCCTGCTTGGGACTTGGCCAGCCCATGGGATTTTCGGTTGGCTTGGTCCTCGGCGGTATTTTCCAAGCCTCGACTCTTAAATGGAGGTTTGGGTATTACCTTTGCGCTGGGGCAATGTTTATTCTCACCGCGGTAAACTATTTCAAGTTGCCAAAGGATAAGCCTCGCGAGCCATTCAGCTTGAATAGGCTTGCTACGGAGATTGACTGGGTCGGCATTGTGCTCTCAAGCTCTTGCTTGGGTCTCATCTCCTACGTCTTTGCGTATGTTTATCCCAAAGAGGACATTGGAATTTTTCTAACAATTTTACAGTGTTATCACAGATAGCCCATCTAATGTTCAAAAAGCGGAGAATGTTGCACTGCTGTGTATCGCAACAGCCATGATCCCTGCATTCTGTACATGGATGTGGTGGCGGGAGAAGAATGGCAAGTCTGCATTGATTCCTAATTCTCTTTGGCGCAACACAGCATTCGCGTCAATTTGCGTGATGGTGCTATTCTCCTGGGCTGTCTTGAACGGGATGGAAACAATTCTCAGTCTCTTGTAAGTCAACTCCATCTAACTTTGGGGACCGTACTAACAGAGCGCGAAGCTTCCAAGAGGTCCAACAGTTACCTGCAATCCAGGCTGCTCTTCGGTTCATGCCAAACGTTATTATTGGAATTGTGCTCAACGTTGGAACTGGCCTCTTAGTCCATCGCCTTCATGCCAATTGGCTTGTTCTTGTCACTACCCTTCTCAGCGCTGGGTCGCCATTGCTGATGGCCATCATCGACCCACAGTGGTCGTGGTGGTACTGTGCATTTTGGGCCGTGCTTTTGGGCCCTCTCTCTGCAGATGGTAAGTTTTGGAAAAATAGAGAGAGTTTCCCATTGTCATTCTAATGAATCATAGTAATTTTTACGGTCGTCAATCTTATCATTGCGGATAGCTTCAGCCCGAAGACCCAGGGCCTTGCTGGAGCAGTATTCAACACGATTTCCCAGTTCGGTACATCGATCGGACTTACGATTTTCGCGATCATCTCTGCGGGGGTTACTGATGGATCATCGTATAAACCGAAGAACTCCCCTGATGCTCTCATGGTTGGCTATCGCGCTGTCTTCTGGACTTGTTTCGGGCTAATGATTGCTGCTTCTGCAGTTGGTGCGTGGGGGTTGCGTCGTGTGGGAAAGGTCGGTCTGAAGAGGGAGTAAGTCAAAAGAGGTATATTAGAATACTGATTGTCGTTATTTACGTACGGATGCTTGTTTTGTCTATACACGGAAGAAAAAAATGGACTAAGATGGATGGAAATTCTAAGTCTCATGAACTACTATTAATGACTAGACGCTAGATATAATAAGACCAATCTCGTCATGCATATACTGCGGTTTACCGTAAGAACGCTCAACTGATGTGGAAGGGGAAAAGAAACGGATAAAACCTTGGAAACAGAGGCGCCTTAGATCGACAGCATTGCAGATCAGGATGCTCCGGGGGGTCATTCAGGTCCTGTGCATGTGGAGATATTATGAATAAGTGTATGATCATGCAATGAGCTTCGGGGGAATAACGCAAAAAATCAAGCTGAAAACAAGTTTTGGATTGCCAAAGCAATGGCTAGACACCTGCGACTTGCAAGGTCTTTTTTTTTTTTTTATGAAAGTCGTTTAGTCGTAAATGCAGAAATGTAATGGGCGCCCAATTAACAGATGATTGATGCCCTCGAGACGTGGCTCTGGGCAGTCTCGATTCTTGCAAGAGAAAGAGTGTTCGCTGTTGGAACCTTCTCTAGGTTGTTCGCGTTGCTGGCCTCTTGTTCTTCCCTCTCCCATTCCAATCGCTCTGCCTCTTTGATTTGTTTGAGCTCCTGGCAGAACTTGCTGTTTCCACGAATACTTTCACCGTAGCGAATGAATCCAAAGGGAATAAGAGAGACGAGCAGGGCTAGGAAGGCAATGAGACTGCAAGCCCAGTGGACGCCCAATTTGTTGAACATTGGCTTTGTTGCAAGCGGAAGAACAGCACCGAGAATGCTTCGTGTGCAGCTAGCGGCTGACTGGGCACTAGCGGAGAAGGTCTCGTAGGCGTCGGTGAGATAGTTCAACATCGCCATGAAGATGAGCAGATAGCCCATGCCAAAAGGAATTCCGGACAGGAATGGGACAACCCAGTGGATGTTTGGTGAGGCGGTCCAACCAATCCAAAACAATGAAATGACATATAGAGGACCGCCGACACATGCGAGTGGCAGTCTTCGGTACTCCTCGATTTCTGTCCAAGCAGCATTTCGCTCTTTAGCGCGGGCGAGATATCCGTCATACCAGATGAACAAAGCGCAGGCACAAACAGCACCGATGCCAACTGAATAAGGCTGTTAGCTTCGAATATTCCCTTCCTCTGGAAATCGGTGGAACTTACTGGGTAGGAACATCAGACCAGCAACCCCGGCGTTCATCTTATAGATACCTATTGATATCATGTTAGCTCGATCCATGGCTGGATGCGTATTCATATGGCAATAGGAAACCAACCTTGGAAGATGATTGGGTATGCCTCAAAGTACAGATAGAAAATCGCATATGCAAGAGCGAGATACAACGATGTCAAAGACACAACTGACTCGTAGAAAATCATGCGGAAGGGGCGAGAAATTGTAACGATCGCCATTTGGCGGATATCGCGACTCTCCAATTCCAAAGGCGAGATGATGCTCGAGTTTCCGGTTTCTTTGCGAATCTTCTGTGCGCGTTTTTTCAGAATGACTGGAGCATAGGTTTCGGGCATAAAGACGATCAGAGGCAAGGATGCACCGGCACAGATGAGTCCTATCCAGAAGCACCAGCGCCAATCCACTACTGCCACAAAACCCGAAACCCATGGACCGATGATTGGACCAAACGTAGTGCACTGTGTCCATTGTTAGTCTACTCCATCAGATAGTCTCTTTGTTTACATACAGCCATGTAATAGGCCATAAGACGGCCTCTCTTTGTCGGATCATTCTCGACATCAGCGAATAATCCACCAACTGTGGCGATTGGCGAAGATGCCATCATTCCGTTCAGCAGTCGAAAAACCAAGAGTGACGGGTACGAAGGAGCGACAGCACATGCTAGCATGAAGATCATGAAGCCGCAGTAGGCAACGAACAGTGGACGCCTGCGCCCAAAGTATTCCGAACTGGGTCCCCATAATAATGGACCGACGATGTAACCGATGAGAAAGATGGAAATAGGTAGGACGAGAGCTTGTTGATTGGTGATGTTAAATTCTGCTGCGATTTGGGGAATGGCGCCGCTGCATATTGATGATGCAATAGTGCTGTTCATGACCTTGCGGTATATGTCAGAATCGTTAATAAATTATACTCTTGATTCAAAACTTACCTGCATGACACCTGCAGCGAGAACCAAGTACTTGCGCGTCTACTCGAAATATCAGCACTGAAATCAACATTTGAGCGACACAGAATAATGTTTTATGATATCATACCCTTTTCCAATTAACTGGATGCGCTGGATCATTCGGACCGAAGGTAACGACTGTTTTTGATGCGACTCGACGGAACCGAGATTGTGTTGGGTTGTCATATCGTTCTTGAATGGGTTCATGGCCAACTTCGGATGTCTGATCTTCTGAATCTCGAATTGAGGATACCGAGTCCGAGGAGTGTGTTTCTTGTGGGTAAATCGGTCTCTCTTCTGCGTGGAAATACAAGTAAGCATGCGATAGCTTTAGATTTGACTATAGAGTGTACTAACCTGAATTTGACATCGCTTTCTGGAGGTTTCCCTCTGCTTCAAAGTGGTCCGACATGGCGATGACCTGTCAGTGTCTATCTAGTCGATCAGAAAGAATGCGCCAAATGGAGATCTAGGTGGGACGTGGGCTTATAAAAGCTATGCCATTAATTTTTGGGGAAGGCACACCCGGATCCACAGACCGGAGAGCTCCACTGAAGGCAAATAAAACTCGGTTTTTTCGGCGGGTTCACTCCACTCGGCGCCCAGTTTTTTGTACCCGCGCCCTATTCTTGACACATGTGCTCAGAGATGTTACTTTTATGGCTATTGCAGAGAGAAATTATAGTCTAGACCAATCTACTGTGGGGTGCAAGCGCGTTGATCTCTAGCCATCTGCCTTTGTTCGGTTAAGACGGCTAGACAGCTGATCTTGTTTAGTGCAGAAGAGGGGGCATATGTATACATGCGGACAACTTTAGTCAAGTGGCAATATTAGAGGAATTCAAATGGAACCTGAATTGAGTCAAATTGGCCTGCTTTGGGTCAAATTCGACACAATTGCGTGTTTGCAATACTGGCATGTCCCTTAGACTTTCCCGCTGGCCGCATGCGTTCTGATAAGCAACTCCTCGAGAGAACAACAAAACCTCAGCTGCAGTCTCAGATAAACAGCATGACTCATAAGGCTTTTTTCCATGATCTGCCTCTAGCTTGGGTATATCATAGGCCCAATTGATCGGGATACCTTGTCAGTGCCGTCCAAAATCCATCCCCGCGGTTCGTGAACCGGTGCCGGACCGGCGCCGTAGCAAATTTTCACTAGTCAAAGGATCGACCAGGCGGGGTAAGTGTGCAGCAAAGCTGAACAGCAATGGGAGTGTCGGTCTAGCAATGGCTTGTTCCGCACCTTGGTGGATTTGACTTTCAAGTCGGAAGCGTTGCCCGGTAGTGATCCACTCTATCCAAGTGAGTTGCGAAAGCGGATAAGATGAAGCTGCCCAGGGGTAAATTTAGGACTTTTGGATCTCCGAAATTTCAGCCTAAAAGTCTTGAGTTTTGTAAGTGTATCAAGGCGACACGATTGCGGGTCAAAGCTTCAAATGATGCTGCAGAATGTGTTCCGAACGTGCATCTGAAGCACAGTTCGGACTTCTAGCCGACCACGCCCTAGAAATCTCTTTTGCGGGGTGAGGAAAAGTGGGCCTTCCAGGGTTCGCTGTGTTTTAGTCCTACGCCATTCCATGGACCCCTGAGGTCTGCAAGGGATGGGAATTAGGAGCCTTGGAATGTCAACCTTGCCCGTTTTAGGTCTGTATGGCAGTTCTTTACCCGCGCGGAAAGAAAATTGTGAATGACATGACGCGTAAAGTCTCACAACATTATGAAAACAACTTCTAGATCTAATTTTCGTCAACAATGGTGTCCTAATGACATGCGAAATATGCTCGATCCAGGCCACTTTTGAAGCCTGACAATCTATCTCATTTTCAAATTCGACCAAGTTCGGTTGAACGAGGACGACGCTTCGAAGGATCTCGAGCCTCGAGCAACTACAAATTCAACAACAAACCGATCAAGGTGTCATTGATGAACTTTTGTGGAGCCGAATGCAAAACATCTGTTTTGTATTTCACATGACCAAATTCTAACCCTTTCCGACCTCCAAAATTATCTTGTTGCACTGCCACTTTTATGAGATGCAATCCATCACGCTTTTTGGGCATGACTTGGAAACAAATACAACGTGTCGCTATAAATTCCCAACAGCTACAGCACTAAGCACCACCAGCTGACGCAGTAATATTGGCACGTTTGTTCTGATGTCGAGTTAGCTACTTTGGCGACTCAATTCGGCGTACTCATGAGACTTACTGCCATGAACACTGCACTAATAAGGCTCACACCAGCTCCAGCACTTACACAGGCAAAACTAAAGAATGATATCAGCATATAACGTTCATAAGATAAGGCAGAAAGATTCCACGAACACATAGCGCCAAGCTTGTACAATGATCTCTAATGCATGCTCTTTTGTATCATTGGGGAGTGTTGCCAAGAGTGTACTGCTCGTTCCCGAGATGACCTGTGAAACTTGCGACTTCGGGATATTGGGGAGTAACTTGTAAAGGCCGTTTTGAGCTGTGTTAATGAATATGGCGCCCGTGATAGACAAGCCCATGGTCATACCGCCAAGTTGAGCTATAGAAAGGTCAATATCGGAGTACTGTAAAGTGAAGTACCGTTTATATAGTACTTACCGAGTAGCATCAAAGCAAGCCCATTATTAGCCTCGGCAGGGATTACAACAGCCTGTATGACTGCAAATGCAGCCTGCGTGTAGGAGCCAGCCCCTACTCCAATCACTACCTCAAGGCCGTACATGATTGCAGGCCTTGTCT
The DNA here is from genome assembly GCA_026745395.1 of Tympanopsis confertula. Lineage (NCBI taxonomy): Eukaryota > Fungi > Ascomycota > Sordariomycetes > Coronophorales > Scortechiniaceae > Tympanopsis > Tympanopsis confertula. The sequence goes on from JAOYNU010005229.1 coordinate 7,149, forward strand.
CGGGTTTTATGATTGTAGCTATGATATGGTCAGAAGAAAGCTAATGCAACTTAGTATGGGAATGACATACCGAATCCTACGGCCGGAACGAGGGCTAGTATGCTTCCGAGTAGATACCATGGCTTGAAATAACCAAAACGCGACATCAGCATGCCATTCGACTGGATAGCCACGATCAGGAGAAAAATAAATGGCAATAGCCTGACTGCGGACTGGATGGCATCATCGCCTCGTGTAAACTGAAAGTAGATCGGAATGTAATATACAGTCGGATATGTGACCATTCCAACCGTTGTGCACGCGATAAAAAGGAGCGTTGGCTGAAGCTGCTTGAAAAGATGGATAGGCAGCAAGCGATCCTCCCGAGTGGTTGCAATCTCGAACCCTTGCTGAAGGAGAAATAGGATCCATAAAACGCCTGAAACGACAAAAAGCGCGATGATTTGTCCACTGTTCCAATCATAAAGCGCTCCGCCAAAGTTGATCGCCATTACTAGCGTTGTAAAGCCGGCAACGTTCAACACACTTCCAGTCCAGTCAAACCCAGCGAGCTTACGTCGAGTCGTCTGTTCGGGAACAGGGTTTGTCGATGGAAGAACAAAGAAATAGATCGGTATCAGGACGGCACCGAAAATGAGGTTGATATAGAACGCCCAGCGCCATGTAACTTTCTCAAAGCCACCACCGACGACAGGACCAAGAACGGTCCCTAGTCCCCAAACCAAACCCCTCAATGTTTTGTTAATATATTAATAAGTGTCGTTGAGTGGCATACTTACGTTAAACTCAAATACTGCGGGCGCTCACGACTTGTTGTATTCGTCGATAAAATGTTCAAGATACCGAAGTACATTCCACCTCCTCCAGCACCTGCGAACACTCGTCCAACGATCTCAGCATTGATGGTGGGAGCAGCCCCACATAACGCAGAAGCAGCCATGAACACGATAGTGGACCCGACGTATAGCCACTTGGAGTTGAAAAGGGCGTAAAGTTTTCCAAATATGAGAACCATGGCAACACCGCCGATCATAAATCTGTCGCGGAAAAGAGTGTTAGAGAAAATCATCGCGAAGGGTTGTAGAATAAGACTGACCCTACTGAAAGCCACGGCAAGTTCTCGACCGAATCAAAGCGAGTGACGATAGCCTGAAATTGTCAGAAAAAGTGTCCATTCATTTGATGTCCATCCATATTGAGAGGGAAACGAACTGGAGCAATGTTGGCTACGATCGTGTTGTCCAGGGCATAGATGAAACTGCCTGTCAATGTACTAAAGACCAAAAGAAACCACTACTATCGTTAGCTTTGTACTCGGATAATCCATTGAGAGGGTCACCTTAAAGCCATGAATCGGGCGTTGCTCTTCGGGATCTAAGGTAGAATCATTCGCGAGTTCTTCTTCGGACTCTTCATGCTTCTCCTGACTTCGAAATAATGAGGGCTTGGGCATATTGTGACCAATGATAGAGAATTAGATAAGAAATTGACTCCTTTCTGTTGCTGAAAGAGGACCAAGCATTGGAGTGAATGAAATAGAATCAAAACATCACGCTATATGGGCTTCTTATGCGTTAGGTGTCGCGCTCGAGTAGACCGATGACGAAACTTGTCAGGGCATGAATTATGCAATTGATGTGGAAACCAAACACGCCTATAATTTAGTAAGATCTCCGCTAACTCTAGTAAATGTTGCATCTGATCCAGACCGATGTTGCATTCTTCCAAGGCTGCCCAGGTGAGACGTGCATTGTGCAAATATGCAACCTGAATTAAGGCTTACCTCGCTTGGCTAAAGCACAAACAATGGGCTTGGAATTTTGTATTTGGGAAAAGGCGTGCAAATCACATCAAAAGCCAAGCTCACAGGTGGTAAGGCGTGACATTATAATGCATCTGCAAACCTTAAGAAAAAGTACTAGAGAGGTGAGTGGGGCAATTTCATGACTGGAGGTTCAATGTAGACAACTGAATGACATCCGTAATGTGGCCCGTGAGGGGATTTAACGAACCAAAGAACATCTATTGCCTCAATAGGGACAAAGTTGCGCCATGTGTCGAACATAAAAAATGGAAATTGCAAATCTGCAACCTTGTCAGATTTTCCGAATGGCGCCATTCCGCCAAAATCTCGTGTGTGATATGTGGGTATCGCTATAGGTGAGCTTGCAGACAAAAAAAAAAGCAAATAAACCCTTGTAACAGGACGCCTGAAAGCCATGGGAGCTTCAGTGTGACAAAAACAGAAATCGGAAAGTCATGCGAACCATGGGGAGCCTGATTGGCGCTACTCGGCGTCGATCTTCAGCATGTTTGCTTTTTGTCACAACGGAACAGTACATGGGTTAGGCCTTATTTACAGCACCTCAGCCTCATGAGACCCGATTATTAGATAAATCCAGGGTCTCCTGCTCCACTATTGTTATCTGATTCGTCTCACTAGTAGTACTTTTAGCTCTAGAAACTTTATTGCAACCCTGGCCACCGAGTACCTAGGCCGAAAAGACCGATCGGAGTTCTAGTATCGGCCCGCCACTGTGTCATAGCCCTCGTATTTTTCTCTTCAATTCTCCGTTACCGCGCTACAGATCTGCAGGCCTAAAATTGAGTACCCTGCTATGCCGTTGCCTCGCAATGCGACCCCAATCCGTACCCTGGCCGCTACCGCTACGGGCCGCAAGTCTAAGTCGATCGCAGATCCGTGAAACCTAAAAATCCCAGCCGGGGCAATCTCCCAAGCCCTATTATGAAGATGGGATGTCCTTCCTGATGGACCAAAAGAATACAGTCCTTAGATAGCAATAGATGCGGCCAGGGATTTCAAGTTACTCCTGTAATGAACAAAGGTACGGTATTTTAGTATTGTTAAAGATGGTAGTTTTCGCATGTTTTTTAATGATCTCGAACTGTTGGTCCCAGCGGCTGCAGCTATCAATCTATAAACGTAGTGGGTCTAATTGTACGTGATCTCATCTCGTAATATCTCAAAAGGCGAAGCAGAGTTCCTTGTTGTAGCAAATAAGCAGTGCATTTAGAGAGTGGCAAATTCCGAGACGCTTCGACACGGGCCAAGAGGCCAAGGGGCTTAGCCCCAAGGTTACACCGTTTGTGTCAAAATTTTGGTCTTCTCCATCTTGTTCTAGATCAGCCACATATTCCGTAGTGTAACCATCAGCAATTACTTGACCAATTATTAGGAAATGAGTAGCATAGGAAGAGTCCCATCAAGCTAATGATTTAATGACCTGGTTAGGAAGACTGCAATGGAAAATTCCCGGGGGCTTTTGTGGATCATGTTTCAGTCAAATCCCCAGCAAAAGCTCCCCAATTGGGAAATAGTAGAGTCTATATCACTTCAAGGCTTCCCATCTATACGCAAGGCCCGACAGATCGGCAGTCTCTAAGGACATTGTTTCCTTGTGATGGCATGGTAGTCCCAGGTAGACGTACAGGGTTTCTCATATCGTCAATTTATGCTTAAAATCTTCACGCTGGCTATATTTCCAACCATAGTGATGTTTGTTCTAAGTCAAGATTAATCTTCCAAGAGGAGTGGCAAAAGACTCTCTATAAAACGCCAATACGTGCTTTGAGTTAGTATTTGACGAAACATGTGAGTTAGATAATACAATAGTCAAACAGTAGACCAGGCAGGTCTAGAGCATGTGGAAGACCCCACTATGTATTCAGGATTTGACCTCGGTTCAAACAAGAGTCATCATAATTTCATCTGATGAGGCAATGTACGCAAAAGTGTCCAGGCGTGATCAAACATGCTAATGACGTGTCATCGGAATGAGGAAAGAAGTTGAAGGAGTAGGTTCAGAGCACGAGCCCTGTATATGCATCCCAAGGCAGTCGTATTTTAAGGCCACTGGTTTGCTTCGAGCCACTCATTCGGTCACCTGCAGCTTCAGTCTTACGTAGAGGTCAGCCTGACATGCAGGGGCTAGATATTGATTTAGGTAAAGGCAAAAATTTTATAGATACTGGAAATGGCATCATCAATGCATATCGAATGGTCCCTGAATCTGATAAATAACAGCTTCGGACGGTTCTTGACTCTAGGCAAACAATCTAAATTCGTTCTTTCAGTGAACAGAATCGACCTATCTCCAGCGTTCTAAGCTTTCCAAATGCCATCCATTCGAAGAAGAAGCCCAAGGGCATTCGCGCCTAAGTCAGTTAGCCCCAAAAAGAGAAAGGTCGAAAAGACTTTGAGGGAGACCTCAGAAGAAAAGCCTCGGATTCTGGTGATCGGTGCCGGTTACCGGGGGTATTCCTATGCAGAGCCAATCTATACATCCGGTGAAGGCATTGTCGCTGCAGTAGTGGACACATCCGACTACAAGAGACAAGTATTTGGAGAGAGATTCATTTGGGGCAAGGGCGAGCCACTTGAAGGTCAAAGTTTCAAGACCTGGGAGAGCTATGTTGAATACGAAGTCACCCGAAGGGAGCTAGAGCGCACTTTGGGAAGAACAAGCGACCCGGGTATTGATGGAGTGTTCATCTGTTTGATCGATGAACTCCATGCTACAGTGGTCCAGGCTTTGGCTCCACTGGGCTTACACATCATGTGCGAGAAGCCACTTGCAACGAGATTGACTGATCTACTTTCCATTTACGGAACCCTCTTGAGCTCATGGGAAACGTTGCAATGCCGAGCCCTTTTTTCTGTGGGTCTGGTCTTGCGATATAGCTTGCCACAGGTCATGCTGCGAAAGATTGTTCGTGAGGATCGAGCAATTGGTGATGTTATCAGTGTTGAGCATACCGAAGCAGTTGGCTGGAAGCATTTTGAACATTGCTACGTGAGGTATGTATATTATGAGTCCACATTTAAAGCTCGTTGTTGCTAAGAATCCACAGGGGACCCTACCGCAGAGAATCTACCAGTGCGCCGTCTCTTCTCACCAAGTCATGCCATGATATTGATTTCCTTATGTGGCTACTGTGTTCACCAGCCAACACGATCAAAGAGGAGCCACCGCATCTTCCGTCCAGAGTCACCTCCTCAGGGCGTTTGCATTTCTTCAAAAAGGCCAACAAGCCCATCGAAGCAGGCTCAGCTACCAACTGTTTGAGCTGTCCTATTGAGCCGAACTGTCAGTACAGCGCCAAACAGCTGTACCTAAATCAACACCTGAGGGCTGGTAATAGTGACCGTCCCGTCAATGCTATTGTGCCAGACATTGAAGATGTACTTGTAAACAAGGGCCTTCTCCCCGCTGCGAACCATCTACTGAAGGCACTGGGTGAGGACTATGACGAGAAAACCCCAGACTCTCAAGTGAGACGAAGAAACTGGTACGGACGTTGTGTCTGGGAGTCAGACAATGATGTGTGCGACGACCAGATGGTCACCATCGAGTGGGATGATGATCGCATATCATCTGCTAATCTCCCAACTGTGCCCGATGAACATCGACTCCCGTCGCCAGAGGACGTCACTGAAAAAGACAAGGCAATCGTCCGATATCGACCTGGAAAAATGGCTCAGTTTCATTTGGTTGCCTTGACAGATGTCATCAGCAGACGTCGGGGGCGCATATCGGGCACAAAGGGAGAAGTATCCTACGACGCAGCAACAATCCGCGTCAACGACTTCAAATCTGGCACGGAGACAGTGTTCAACGTGCCAAGTAGTAAGCGAGGACACGATGGCGGCGATGATGGACTTGCTCTGTCATTCGTTCGAGGAATCGCGGAAGTGAAACGCGGCAAGATGAGTGCATCCGATGCACAGGAAAAATATCTCAAATCCACCGTAGAGGAATTACTTCGGAGTCATCTTGCTGTGTTCTGGATTGAAGAGGCGAGACTGGGAGAAACGTCCTTGAAATGGCAGGAATGGTGGTCAAGAGTGGTAGAGTCTGAGCTCCGAGGAATGGGGCTTTCGTCCGAGGAATTTTGAGATTGTTCAAAGACGAAGATCTTCAAAATGGACAAAACTATAGATTTTCTTACCAGAAGTCATGGGCAGTACGAACAAGAACGATAGATTTTCCCAATGTTATGGATGCCAGCGTCATCGAATCAAGTAGACTACCTGAGTGAAGCAAAATTAGGGCAAACATGAAGTAGCACAAATGTACTATGAATGTTCGCCTGGCTTTTGAGGCTGGAGTATCACGTGCATTATTACATCATCTATCACTGAACACGCTAATCCTGATCAGGACTAGCCGAGCGGACCCGCAGCTTCATGATTTCCAGCCCGAACTTGGATTATTCTTCCAAAGACCTCGATCAATGCGCTCTTTCGACTGCAGCCATTAGGTAGAAGGTCTCGAGGCTTCTATCTCGACGAAATGGCCCCTCCGTCTCGCGGGAGAGGCACCAGTCAACGGAGTCCGACTGTTTTGGTAAGTCAGCCTGAAATGCAATCATGCTCATAATTCTCCGTCGCGCCGGGAACGTTACTAAGATAGCTTCCTGGGAACACAGGTAACCGACTCTCGTGACCAACAACCTGCAGGCAACCCGCGCCGTCGTCGATCACCTGCTACCCGATTTATTACCGTTGATAATGTGCTACAATATGCCTCCGACGTTCCGTCCATGCAACAGCGACAGCCCCCGCCAATTGCACGATCGCGCCGACTTCCCTCTGGTGGCTTGATGGGTAATTTAGGTCCAAATCAACCTTCGAATGCAGCTGGCTCAGCTGGAACCATTGGGCGGCTGGCTGCGCAACCTCGCCTACCTCCGCGAACAACGAAAGTGAGCGAGAAGCTGGTCCTCCTACCGGACACTGGTGGCGTGGGCGAGCCCGATGATGCTGAAGATGAAGAAGATAACGATGGAATTGATCTCGTCGACGAAGAGCTCGTGGAAAGGATATCCCGAGAGAAAAATGTTGATCCCGAACTAGTGAGGCAACAATTATTGGTCCAAAAACGACTTAGTGGTGACTTTGGGGTCGACAACGATCTCGCTCCGCTGTTAGCCGAGGAAGAGATCTTACGAAAGCGCCGTGTCGCTCCAGAGCGAGCAAAGAGCTATGCAGAGCGACTTCCTAAAGCCCGACGCGCAGAAAAACTTGCTCGAGTGACCGCTTACTGCACGGCCCAAGCTTACAAAATGGGATCAGTAGCTTCATTTGTCAAAGAATGGCACGGAGCTCGAACAAAACTCTACGATGACTGCCTTTACACGGCATACCATCTCCCCCTTCTTCCAGGTCATGAAGGATATCGTCTCCGCAGTAGCCCTGTCGTGAAATACCCCGGCGGCAGGTCTTTGTTAGACGAGGAGATTGAGCGGAATGAGCTACGCGACCACCACGACGAATACATTGGCGAGATCGGAGAACACTCGGTTGGTGGCCGTCATGATTCAGAGCATCACCACGAGGAGTCTCCTCGAAGCTCGGACGACCACAGCTCGAGAGAAGGCCAGCAAAACTTTCTGTCCCTCCTTTCGGAAGATGACAGTCGTATCCAGGAGGAATCAAACACCACTGGCAGAAGCAGTGCACTTGATCAGCCAAGTTCAGAAAACTTCGATGAAGATGACAGTTCGGAACCAACGCCTCGCCGCCGCCGTCACAGTACCGATGATACACACGCACTATTGAGAGACCGAGCTCCATCCCCTATGCCCAGTCCCTCATTGTCTGTACCACAAGAGCCAGCACGTACTTTATACAATGTCGCTGAGATGTTTGTCTTCAGCTATGGTGTTGTTGTGTTCTGGAACTTCACAGAGAGACAAGAAAAGGACTTATTGGCCGACTTGGCATTTGCTACTTCATCAGTGACTGGAATCCCAATTCCATTAGCGACCATGCCTCTTCACGAGGAAGACTTCGAAACCGAAGAATTCCACTTCGAGTATTCTACAGAAATCTCAAGACCCCGTGTCTTCAACGATATGATCACGCTACGCAGTGGCGACCACATGATCAAGCTAGCCATCAGTCATGGTATCTCTCAAAGTACTAAACTGTGCTTCTTTGAAGAGGTAATGGCTCGGCAAATGGCTGAGGCGAAGGACATCCCGCGTCGCCTTGCTGTCACAGGTGAGCTTGGCATGAAACGCGAGGAGGTTTTCAGAATCCTTGGTAGACTCTTCAAAAGTCGTGTTGAAGTGAATCTTTGTAAGTCCTATAAGCTTCCTTTAATCTGAAGTTCATTAGCTAACATCCAACACAGCTTCGAACATGCTTGACGTGCCTAACTTCTTCTGGGAGAGCGAGCCTACTTTGAATCCACTGTACACCGCAGTTCGTGAATACCTCGAGATCAAGCCTCGCATTCTGGTTCTCAATGAACGGTGCCGTGTATTCTTAGATCTGGCCGAGATTCTTTCTGACTCCATCGCGTCGAGTCGAACTTCTCGTAAGTTTCCACTTTTGTCTGCCACTCACTCAACCTTGCTGACAATTTCGTCCAGACCAAACATGGATCATCATTGTGCTAATCGTTATATCTATCCTTGTCACTACATCCGAGGTTTTCCTCCGGTTTGGCCTCCTTCACGCTCGTGACGGTGCATCTCCTAGCCTTGTCAGCCTCCTTGTTCGAGCCATGGGGCGATCTGTCCCATCCCCAACCTCTGGGTGGTCTTCCTACCCATCAAATATTCCCCCTGGCTGTGTTTGTCCTTCTCTTCCCTCGGGTATGGGTGGGGCCGACGTGGGCTTGAATGGTTTGATGAGCTAGAGTTGTCACGATACCCTTATATTTTCTTTCAGCATACGACGAACTTTCAAAAATGGTTTATGGCGCTAGGAAGGGTGTTTCCCGGGTTTAATATTCTTCATACATATGGCGAGGCTCACTGGTGTTCATACTTGATCGATTAATTCACGGACTTTTTATACTTGACTAGCAGCATATTTACATCATTCAGTTTCGCGTGAGCTGAAGATGCGTGGAGTAGCAACATAAGCCCTCAGTAGTATCTTTCTTCATGTACACATGGGCACCTACCTGTTCGACGCTGGTTTGAATGCGAGCTAATGTCGAATCCCTGCGCTTCATGTCAGCATTGGACCCCCTATTTTGTACCCATCTTTGACAAAGGGCAGCTGGAACAAAAGTATAGGATTATATGGGCAGTGGGCCCGGACGACGTAGGACTTTCAACATTGCTTTTGTATTCTGGCATATTTAGGACAGTATTAGATTAAATTGTACAGTCGTTGAACTCGCTCGTCGAACAAGATCAAACAAGCATCATCCGCTCATGCTACTATCAGTAGCACGCGCCGTCCGCTAAATTGTGAGGCGAGCCATTTCAACCTCCATAAGTCAATAACAAAGCGCACACAATAAATCTACATCCACAAGCACAATTTCCCACTAGCGGTACCTCCGGCCACCCAGTTCTTGCTTCTGTGGAACAGGGCCACAGCTGGAACGGCACTGATTCCGTCTCCACCAAGCTGGGCGAGCTGGTCCCCAGAGCCACTGTAGATATCGACGAACCTGTTCATGTTACCGATACAGAATCGTTGAATATGTGACTGAGGATTGAGTTGCCATTGTGGCCGCAGACTAGATTGATTATCAGAGGATATTACCACGTAAAAACAGAGAGAACTTACATCGTTACCCAACGACCAGTTTGACAGTTGTGACGCACGACCGTGTCAGGACGGAAGTCGTCAATGGTATGAGTTTTGTTCCACGACGACATCCCCTTAGCACCAAGATCGTAGATCTTCAGGGTATTATCGTATGAGGAAGTTGCTATTTGACCAGCGGCATTAAAAGCAGCATGGGACACGGAAAGTCTATTCTCGTGCTCTGCAGTTGGTACTGGAAGTTTTGACGACAGTTTGCGTAAATCCCACAGCCGCATGAATCGGTCAAGACTTGCTGTCGCAAAATAATGGGGTGATGAAGGGCACAGAGAAAAGCCTCCGATTTTCTTCTCTGATAGCTGCCAGGTTGACACAGCGTTCGATTTTTCTTTCGGGATGCGAGTGTCATACTGACTGAATTCACCATTTAGGGTTGTCCAGTATAGTACATTTGGATCTTCTGTGGTCGAGTCGACTCCAGAAATGGCTTCGTCGATGTTTGTCGACTCAGGGCCATACGTTTCGGACGAGACAAGTTTCTCCAAGTCCAGCTCTCTAATAGAGCTATCATAGCTAGCCGTGTAGAGGCACGTTGGCTTGGATGGATTCACATGCATCGCACTTATAGTTCGAGTATGAGGTTTCAATTGAGTCAAAACAGGATCTGGGTCGTCGTCTTCTTCCTCGTCGTCTTCATCGGCCTTCGAAGCTGGATTCTTTTGCGAAGCATTCAATATACCCAGATGGCCTATTTTATCGCCGGCGAAGACCAACGGCTCTGTTTCGGACGGGTGGAATGCCATAGCGTATACGCGCTCCGGGGTTATCTTGATTCCTACCAAGAGCAGGATGCATTAGCTGCTGCGCAATATGTCCTGGATTCAAGTTCAAACGAAAAGGAACAACTCACTTTGCGGGTCCCACTCCTCCCATAATGCCAGTCCATTCATTTCCTCGCGAAGTGTCTTCAGGTCTTTGTCCGTGGTCTTCTTAATTTCGGCATCCCCGAAAGTGCGCATGTATGGCTCTGCGACACCCTTCGTAATTACATCCACTCCGACGAGTGAATCACCAGTCAATTTCTGACCGGCCACAAACATATCATTTTGCGTGAACGAGTCGGTCCTTCGGACGCGCTTGGCCTCTTGAGCTTGTTTTGCCGCAATGTCATCGTCATCAGCCTTGCGCTTAGCCACCTCACTATCCGCTGTTATTCCGAGTAAACGTGACGATTGACGTCGAGGGCCCGCTGGCTCTTCGACTTTGACGCGCTTCGGGGTTGGTTTCTTGGGCGTCTTCGTCTGTCGCATAGGATTCGCCGCGCCAAAGCCGCCATTCTGAGATAGCTTCAACTCTTTGAGCAGTCGATCACGCTCGGCGATATTTCGCTGCCGCTCAGCTTCAACGTCCGCCATGTCTGAAATGTAGAAGTAAATATTTGGGTCTTGTGCACCAAACAAGAACAGATGAAGATCAAATTCAATGTGGAGAACGCGCAAGACGCGGAACGCGGGATCACGTGAGCTTAATGAGTGAAGGAAAAGAAAAGTCGAGGAAAGACTCGAAAAACACTCGAGCTGCAAACGAGAATCAAAACTCGTCACGACTTCGCATATGGCATCTCCTCTGAATAGAAAGTTACTCCTGTCTGTGACTACCTCGCCTTTCCCGTTTCTTTACCAGACAC
>JAOYNU010005340.1:0-18368 GCA_026745395.1 Tympanopsis confertula
ATCGGCGTCGTTTTCTTATTATATATACGGAATTATCGCGGATAGCTATTAACTCTCGTAATCTACGTACTAGCTTTCGTAAAGCTCGAATTTAGCCTTCGCCGATAGAACTTATAGGTTCTAGTAAGCGTATTATTAATACGACTCTTCTAGTTATACTTATACCTCTATCTACTATTAAATAACCGATATAATTACTACGTAATAAGATAGCCTTTTCTATACTATAGAAAACTTTAGATATAATTAAATTCGGTCGTAGCTTAGTAGTTTTAATTAAGATTATATAGATTAACCTTCGCGAGGTATTAGCTAAAATAGTAAAAACGTATAATTATAAGAATAACGAGATCGCCGGATTAAAGTACTAGATTACTATCCTCGAAGATAAACTTAAAGTAGTAAAGCCGAAGAAGTAGAAGAAAGTTAGATTAAATACTAATTAATCGTTTATATATATTAAAGATATCTAGAAGGCTATTATAGATTCGTAAGCTTTTATACGCGAAACTAGTTATTTACTACTTAATAAGATAAAACTAGCCCTTCTATAAATAGTACTAAACGTACTAGTATATTTAATAGAAGAAGAGAAAGAAGAAGATAAAGAAGAGGAGAAAGAAGAGATATAGTAGTTTATTTTTTATATATATTTTATATATATTAATAGAATTCCGATATCTAAAGTATATCACGTATTTTTAGGGTGGCCAAAAGGGGGGGTGGCAAAAAGGGGGTGAGGGACTCTACTTTTACGCTATTCGAAATAAGGATATCGAAGCCGATTAGTCTACTACTTCTCTAGTACTACTTCTTACTAGATATAATATAATATAAGAAGTTTAGTACTATAATAATATCTAAAAAGCTTATAGGGGTTTTAAGTTTCTCTCTCTCTTCTATTATCGTAATTAATACCGTATACGAGTAGGTAGTAGTAACTATCCCGCCGCCGGTTATAAAGTTATAATTTTCTAGGAGTCGCTTCGCCGTACTTTCTACGATAATTACTATACTATTCGTAATATAAATATCCGAGCTAGTATCGAATATCTAAGGCTTTAACTTATCTTACTTTAGGACTATATAACTAGGTACTATTATAGCTTAATTAATCGATCTTCCCCCCTAAATACCTATATTAATTTTTAAATTAGTACCCTATAATTCTTCTATAATTTAGCCTTATAATTATACTATATTATTCTATAGGTAATCCTTCTTTAAGTACCCTTTCTATTTATACCTATAGTAGGTTATCTTTTTATTATTACTAATATTCTTATTAGTAGTACTTTTAGAGTTACCGGAAAACTTCTTTATACTATTATTTAGTAAATTAATACTATTTTTATACTTAGTAGTATAGTATTCGTACTTTTTATAGCCCTACTAGTTATAATAGTAATACGTTATACTTACTTTATTATTAAGTATATAAAACCTTATTATCGCTTTTCTTTTTATCCTTATTACTACTATTATCCTTATTTCTACTTTAGTTTCCGTATAGTATTTTATTTCGGTTAGCTTTTCTAATTAATCGTACTATCTTATAGTATATTCCTTAGTTATCGGTAATAACGCCTTTTACTATTAATACTATAGTTACTAGTTCTAGGTATCGGCTAGTATAACCTTTTACTAAAGCTTTAGTATATATATCTACGTTTATATTAAAGAGAGGTTAGTATTTAGCGAATATCTATTCTACTCTAATAACGAATTAGCTAGTTATTTCGTTATTTATTATTTTTAGGTTAATTATATCGTCTTATATTATTATTCTTTCTTAAGTAAGTATAAGTTTTATAACTATATTAAGTTAAGTTTATATATCGTACGATAATTTATAGTAGGCGTAAGTATTATATAGCCTATTATTAATTATATTTAGAAATTAGGTTATTATATAAGTATCTACTAATAAGTTTATATTAATTAGTTCTTTTTTATCCGGGTTAATTAAAATTATCCTAAAAGCCCTCTTAACTATTTATTTCTTAATTATCTAATTATTAGCTCCTACTAGTTTCTTTTCTTTTAAGTACTCGATCTTCTATTTCTTAGTTTTTTTATAGTAAGTATAGCCTTTAGGGTTACTTATTTAGTATTATTTAACTAATCCTCTATTCAAGAGTTAATATTTATTTCCGATAGTAGTAAATTCTATTTAAAATAACGGTTTTAATATAGTACTTTATTACGCTATATATTCGGCTTATAGATATATTTAAATACTACTTACTTATATTAGGTATTTTATACTACTACTAATCTCTAAGGTATCGAGAATATAAATAGGGTTAAACCTACTACGCTTTAGCTATCCGATAAGTTATTAAATCTATAGTTATCTATACTAGGTACGTACTAATCGTATTCTAGTTTATATACTATAGATACTATAGCTTTTAATTACTACTCTAGTATTATATAGTATACTTATACTAGGGGTTCTTTATATATCCTCTTATATCTTTCGGATACTTAGATATCCTCCGCTAATATACTTATCTAATATACTTATAATACGATACTAATTATATCCCTATAGATTAATCTATTTTCTATTATATTATTTCTAATATTTAGATATACTATTCGGTACTTATTATTATATACTCTTCCGGGGTATTCTAAACTATATCGCTATAAAACTATTATAATTAATTTCTTTTAACTTACGCCTTCTTTTTACGAGATTATTAAGCTTATAACCTATAAGATTTAGTAGAGGTAATTATAATTAATTAGGGCCTAGATATTACTAAACCCTACTACTAGATTAATCGTATTATAGTTATTTAATTAAATCTATTATAAAACTCTTTAATTATAGTAGATATCTATCTAGGAGGCCTACTATAGATACGGTATTATACCTAGGTATTACTAGCTAGCCCCTAAACGTATAAAATATCTACCTAGCCGTACCTATATCCTTACACTATCCCTAATTAATATCACGGTATCCTCCCAGGCTACCCTTTACCTGCGATATCCTCATACACATCTATGCCTCGATAAGCCAGATTGATTAAGAAATCCTTTTCCACATGTTGGACATCTATATGCGCCTGGACAATTCTCTACATGCTGTCGTAGATCGTCTTTTTTTACGAATACTTGTCCACATTTACAATAGTGGGATAATTCATGTTTTTTCGCCCCACACCCCTTAGTAATTTCCACACGACAAATTGGGCAAATTACATATTCATAATTTTTCGGTTTCTTCGTGTATTTCTTCACCATATTAGATGCGTTTGTTAAAATAAAAAGACTAATAACTTTCTGAGGGATATTATATTATAAGCGTCGTTATATAATATAATATTTGGATCTAGTAATCGTTTATTAGGGATAATATTTAGAAGAAAGAATGTGATATTTATAAAAATGGTCTAATGCGTGAACACTATAGTGGGCCACCCCCCTCGGCTAATATTATATGTTGGATTATGGCTGCTAGAAGGGGTCGGAACTAGCTTATACGAGGAGAGATCGGCGTAGATTAGCCTAGAATAGTTCTAATTAGGCCTAATTAAAGTCGAATATAGTTAGATATAACTTATACTTAATAAATACCTCTCTAAATATACGATTATAGATATTCTTATATATGATTTAATAATCTTTAATTAATCTATCTTCTAATAAGGCTATTTTAACTATATAAAATCTATAAAGAAGAGTTTTTAACGCTTAAGTACTAGAAACCGCTTTTTAGGAGATAGATAAATATATTATAACTATCGGTACTAGCTACTAGTTATAATTTAATAGGGTTTAATTTTACTAAGTATTAATTATAATCGGTCTCTTTAAATTAGGTTATTATACTCACTTTTAGATTAAGCTATCGGTTAATATTATAGCTAATCTTCTTAAATATATTCTAGAACTATTTTTAGTTATTAAGTACTAATGGGGCTTAAATTACCTCTTATATCTTTTATTAATATTAAATTATTTTAAATACTTCTCGGTTAAAATACTTAATTAACTTATTTATAACCTACTATATACCGGGTATAAATCTAATTATAATATAATTATTTGCCCTGAGCAACGGCGTTAAAAGGCTTAAAGTATTAACGTATCTTTTTATTAATTTAAAACCGATTATAGATAGAAACGCTAGCCCTACGTGACCTAATTTATTACTTATACTAAATTCCGACTATATTAAGCCCTATATATTAATACTATCTAATAATTTTACTAAACCTTATCGATTACTTTTTATTTTAATTTTCTTTAACTACTTATATAAACTATATATTAAACTTATTATTAATTATATCTACTAAGAAGTTATTTATTCTAATATCCTCTACGATATTATCCTCTCGTAAAGCCCTTACTAGGCTCTATACCCTATCGATATCGACCTTAATTAAGCCGGCTACTACGAGCTTCTTATAGCCCTTCTCTAAAAAAGCGAATAGATCCTCGTTATTTAGTTTACCGATATTAATATCGGCTTTAATAGGGATAAGTAATATAATTTTAGTATTCTTTATAGTAAACCCGGGGAGGAGGGGGTAGAAGATCTTCTTAATAACCGGTATTTTCGTTATATTAGCGAGTAAAAGTAGTAGTAATTTAAATAAGTTTATAGGTATTTAAGTAGGTTTATTTAGGTCTAATAGTATTAACGGCAACGCGCTGTAAAATAGTAGTTTAGGGTGCCGATAGACTTTATTAATTAGATACCGAGAGTAAGCTAAACGAAGCTCTTATAGGATCTAAAGTAGGGCTTCCCTAGCTTATAATATAGTTATATAACCCTAATATATATAACCTCTTAGGTCTAATAAATCTTACCCTATAATAATACCCTTTTTCTCTCTACTTCTCGCGGTATTAAACCTCTTCTATTATACTTTTAGGCGCCCCGTTCTTATTAGATAGCGCTCTTTCGGTCTATCGTTTTCCCTATTACTCCCCTACTTAGCCTCCTAGTTATTTAAAGCTATAGTATTTTCGATATTTTCTAAGCTTATAGGCGTAGGGGTCTTATATCTAGTTTATTTAACTTATACGATACGCTTATTTTAGTACTTCCTACTATAAAAGATCGTTTCTACCCGGAACTCTTATTCCCCGTCTATTATAATTAATAGTACTACTTTATCGTAGAATTATTATAATAATAGGCCTTTATATTCTACTAAATATAAGAAGTCTAAATAGAAGTAATTATAAATACCTATAGGGATATTAAACTCGTAGATATTTAGTACTACTATATTTATAATAGTATATTTCGTATATAACTAATTAAGTTTTTTACTTAAATATCCTATTTAAATATTCTATAGGTCTAATTAGACTTAATTACCTATTTTAAAGCTTTCGGCTATATATCGGTATCGGTTCGCTTATTTTTCTATTACCTATTAACTATTTACGAGAATAGCTACTACCTATTATTAGATTTTTTAGAGCTTTAAAATAGTATTTTCGGCTACTATATACTTACTACTTATATAACTCTATTTCTTATTTATCTAGATAAAGTCGATATTATAGCTATAAGTAGTAAAGAAAAGTAAGATACCTCTTCTCGTATACTAGGGCCTATTCGAAAGGGCTAGTTAAACTACTAGTAATTATATAGCCTAATCCTATTAACTAAAAGTAATATAATAATATAAGAACTACTATACTTCTTAATTTATCCTTTTAATAGTACCGTCGGTTTACGGATAGTAGGCTATTAAGAGCTTCTATTCGATCTTTAGTAGTTCGTAAAAACGCTTCTAGAAACCGTCTATCTACTACCCTCCTCTATCTAAAATAATAGATTTAAAAGGACTATAATATACGTAGATATAAATTAGAAATACTTTAACTATATTATCTACTTTTCTAGTTCGTAAGGGTATTAGGATAGGGTTTCCGGAAAGGCGATCCGTAATTACTAAAAACTACTTATAACCTCGTTCGTTTAGTAGATAAGTTATAAAATCTATAGAGATAGAGGCCTAGTTTTACGATAAGATTAGTAGGGGTTATAGTAGATCGTACTTCTTCTACTTCTAGATCTTATTTCTACTATATAACGAATAGGTTTTAACGAACTTTCGAGTATTTATTTTAAAATTAGGCTAGAAGAACTATCGTATAAGTATAGAAATTAGGGTTTTATAGCTAAAGTATCCTCCGATCGCTAAATCGTAGTACTATTAAGTTATTACCGTATAAAAAAGTTTATAGCTCGGGATCTAGAATTTACCGTATAAGAAAAGTTAAGAGTTATTAACCGAAGCTTCTAAGATCTATACTACTATTAGAAGTACTAGTTTTAATAGGAATCTTAAGGCTTTACCCGAAACTAGCTATATTAACTCTTTATAAAATAAGTCTACTACTCTTATAGCTTTCTATAGCTTACGAAGTTCCTACTATCTAAAAGGTTAAGTTTCGATATCCGTTTCCGACGTTATAATAAAGGGGTTTAAATTATTTTCTAAAATTATAAGAATTAGTTTTTACTCCTTTCCGAGCCGTTATCGTAAGTATCTATACGCGAGAAAGTATCTAGTATTTACGATAGTTTACCTAGCTAGTAAATTATCTTCTATAGTAGTAAAGCTTCTAAGAGCTCTATTTAATATACCTAATATTCTAATAAGTACTTCTTCTTCCGGAAGTATTCTAAGTTTTTATAATCCGTAATAATTATTAGAGAAGTTAAACTATATAATTCTATATATTATTCGGTAATTCTAGCGATAATCGAGAGGAGATCTTTATTATAAATTAGGTAGTTCTATTCTATAGGTAATATCTTATATAAAAAGAAAGTAATAAAGTACTAGAAAGTATTATATCGTTAAATTAGTTACTTTCTAATAGTAAATCCTAAAGTATTATATTCGATATACGTTTCTCGTTTAAGGTCCTAATAAGCGAGCGCTTTACTAGCTAAGAAGCGTTCTTTTAGGTTATTAAAAGTATATTAAGCGGCTTCGTTCTATTTAAATAGTATATCTTTCTTTATAAGTTAATAAAAGGGGTTTATAAATTTATTAAAGTCTTATATAAATTCCCAATAGTAATTAGTAAAACTAATAAACCCTCTTATACTTTTTATACTCGTAGGAGCTTCTTATTCGCTAATAGCGGCGACTTTAGAAAGGTCTATCGATATATTTTCTCTAATTATAACGATTAAATTAAAATATTTAATACTTTTAACTTTAAACTCGTATTTCGAGATATCTAAATATAAATTAGTTTTTTCTAGGTATAAGAGTACTTCCTTTACCTAGGTCTAGTACTCTTCGAGGGTACTATTTATATAGATTAGGATATTATCTATATAGGCTAAGACGTACTAGTCTAGAAGATTACGAAGTACCTAATTAATAAAGTATTAGAATATAGAAAAGCTATCTATAAGACTAAAAGGAGTAACTACCTATTCGAATAACTTATATCGTATACGAAAAGCTATTTTCTAGATATCTTTATTAGTAATATAGATACGATAGAATATAGCTTTTATATCGAGTTTTATATACTATTTAGTAGTTCTAATCTAGTATAGAATCTCTCTAATTAGTAGTAAAAAGTAGCGATCGTACTTCGTAAAGCTATTTAAAGCCCTATAATTAACGTAGAATTATAACCCCCCGCCGGGTTTATAAGCGAATAATATAGGGGTAGCGGTAGCTAACTAGCTAGTATAGATAAACCCTTTTTCGAGAAAGTCTATAAAAGTCTTTTATAGTACGAAAAGCTCGTCTCGTAATATATTATATAGGGGTCTTTATAGTACTTTTAAATCTTTTCTATTAGTTCTTTTAATTAAATCGATACTTATATCTAGGTCGTTTTAGTAGGGTAGTAGTTCTTCTCGATCGTATATAAAGGTATCCTAGAATTAAGTATATTAAAATAGTAGACGTTTATAAACTTACTCTATAGTTAGTTTTTTCTTATTCTCGAGAACTTATTCGATATTCTTTAAGCTAGTAGTAAATACTTTAGAAGCTTATAAGTCTTATCTTTTCGTACGCCTAATTTCGGCTACTATTATAATAGCTATTATAGGTATAGCGTTATAGATAAATTCTTTCGAGTAGTAGATAACGGTTTCGGAAGTAGTAATAAAAGTAGTATTAGCTAACTAGTTATAAATAACCCTATTTTCCGTAATCTAAAGGAGCCCTAGAATAAGGTCTTAGTTTATATTTAGGATATAATAAGCGTATTAGTAGTACTAGTAGTAGCCTTCGATATCTATCTCGAAATATATAACTTTATCGATAGTACTAGCTACTCTAGATATACCTTTTAATATACGGGGGACTATTTTAAAGTATAGAAGGTTTAAGTAGTTTACTAGTTTATTACTAATAAGAGTACTAGAAGAATAATTTAAATCGAATAAGTACTTCGTATAGCCTATCCGATTAATTATAATATCTACCTTAAAAAGAAATAGATCTATTTTCTTAATCTTTTCCTAGTACTCCTAGTATTCTAATTAAACTTTTTTATACTCTTATATACGACTTAGTATAAGAGTAACTAATTTTCTAGCTCTTTAGTAGTAGTATTAAAAATAAGTTTAATATAAGTAATAGCTATTTTAATAGGGATTTTCCTACTCTTCTAAAGTACCCCTAATAGGTAGAAGGTAATAGTATAACTTATACGCCTATACCGGAAGTAAGTACTAGCTACTTTTCGGCGTAATATTTCCTCTTATTACCTATTTCGAGCGCTTCTTACGATACTAGGGGTCCGAGGGGAGGCCTAAGCTAATAGGGTATCTATTTAAGTTCGGCGTACTCCTACGAGTATATTAAATAAAAGCTTATATAGAAATAAGATTCGAATCGATATCTATAAGGTCGTAGGGTAAAAGAGTAATAAAGATAGTAATAGTAGTACTACTATAAGTTAGAGACGGTAAGTATAGCGTAGTATAGATAGTAGGAGGGGTTTTTAATATCTATAAATTAACCTAAATATAGTAGTAGTATTAGAATTATTCTACGAGTATATCCTTAATAGTTTCGCCGATAGTAGTACTTCGAATTAACTAGTTTATACTATAATAGTAGTTATTAATTTTTACGCTTTTAGCTTATTCTAATCTATCGGCCTCTATTAATAGGTATTTAAATTTAGTATAATAGATATCGAAATCTAAAATCCTTTACTTTAAATTAGTTTATTTAGTATAAATAGCGTATTCGTAATTAAAATTAATATATAAATAGTTTAGGTAAATCTAAATATTCGAGAGTAAAAGTATTTCTTTTTTAAATTCGGTACTAATAAAAAAGGTATAGTTTTTATTAGCCGAGCTTTTTAAAACTATAAGGAGAGTAGTAATTTAACTAGAGATACTACTAAGCGCTTTTATATTAATTCGAAGTTTTATACGATTTTTACTTCGCTAGTTTCGATACTCTAATTTAGAGCTATTAAACTCGGCTAGTAGGGGTAAACGAGTATACTTTTCTATTCTAGTAAGTATAGGGAATAAAATAGAAAATATTAGAGAAAAAAGTATAGAAGCGAATAAGTCTAGTAATCTCGGTAATCCTACGAGTAATTTAATAATTATTATAATATCGTTTTTAATATAAGTATTATTAGGGTTTACTATAAAAGCTATCGGTATTCGTAATATTAAAAGTATAGATCGCCTATTAGAAGCTCTTATTAATTTAGTATTAATTAACTCGCTATACGAGGAATTAGAAGTATAAATCGCCTAAATAGAAGCCTAAATAGCTTAAATAAAAGCCTAGATAACTTAATCGGAGGTATATAGATTACCTAGTTCGGAAGTATACGAAGTATTTAAATTAATTAACTCGTTCGTAATAAGGAATAGAACTCTAGAAGAAGTTAGATTATATAACTTAGAAGCTAATAAAAAATTTTTAAAAAAAAAAATCTAATTAATTATTAATAGTAATACGCTATAAAATAGTAGTTTAGGGTACTAATAGACTTTTATTAATTAGATACCGAGAGTAAGCTAAACGAAGCTCTCGTAGGATCTAAAGTAGGGCTTCCCTAGCTCGTGATATAATCACGTGACCCTAATATATATGACCTCTTAGGTCTAACGGGTCTTACCCCGTAATAAATAGAAGATAGTATAGAATCTCTAAGGAGAAAGCCCTCCTTTTATACTAATAAAAGCTCCTCTTATTTATAATTAAAGATTAGTATAGCCGGATAGATTTTGAACCCATCCGAGCTATGCCACGATAAAAAAATACAGTAAGACGTAATACCCTCTGTCTTTGAAGCTCAGTAACCGGTAGGGGACTCTATATTACGTAATCTAAGATTATATACTTATTATACTATATATTAAGTCGATTTATATCTAAGTATCTATTTTTTAGAGAGTTTTTAGAATATAGATTTTTAGGGTGGCCAAAAGGGGGGGTGGCCAAAAGGGGGTAGGGGACTCTAGTACCCCTAATTATCCTTAAATACCCTATTATATCTAAGCCGTAACTAGGGGAAGTCTTTATACTAGTAATTACTCTATTAACTAATATCTTAAAAAGGCGATTTCCTCGTTCTACTAAATAAGAATTTCCGATATTAAATTTAAGTTATTAAAACCGGTATTTAGGAAGTACTTTACTTATAAGTCGTTTCCCTAGTCTTTTTCTATTATTTTAAAATTACCTTATAAAAGGACTAAGTCCCTATCTAAAAAACATTATTATAGGTATACTAGAGCGGGAATAATCCGGAAATTTAAGTAATTAAATATAGTATATTTTTTAAATAAGGAGTAGAGTTTTCTAGCGTATATACCTTCCCCTTTTTATATACTTTACCTAGCTAGCTACTATCCCTAGCCTCTTTAGGTATAGACTAGATCCGGATATAGCTTAATATAGCCGGATTAATTACACGGGTTATACCCGTCACACTTAGGGCTAGAATAAGGTTTCTAATATAAGCCTAAGTCTAGGTAAAAACTATAAAGTAGGAAAAATATAAGTAATTTTTCTAGGTATAGTAAAAGTAGAAGCCGAGCTAGAACTTCTCTTTTTTCTCTTCTAGGTTTAAGTAGCTTTTAGAGATCCTAGAAGAGGGTTCCTAGTCTATAGTATACCTATAAGAGGTCTAGGTAATCTAGGAAAACCCCTAAGTGTAGAACTAGCTAGTAAAAACCTAAAAGAGTTTTAATAAAGTATAAAAAAAAAGAGTAATACTTCTCGTAGTAAATTAGGCTTTCTAAATCTAAAATAAGTCTTCGGAAAATCTTAATATATAAAGTATAAGTTTAATATTTTTCTTAGCCGATTAAGGTTTTCTAGAAATCTAGAGAGATATTCCCCTCTAAATATATTACGGGGTAAGACCCGTTAGACCTAAGAGGTTATATTATGGTTATATAACTATATCACGAGCTAGGGAAGCCCTACTTTAGATCCTACGAGAGCTTTATTTTAGTTTACTCTTATTATCTAATTAATAAAAGTCTATCGGTACCTTAAACTACTATTTATAGTATATTATTATTAATAATTAATTAGATTATCTTTTTTAAGTTTTTATTAGTTTTTAAATTAATAATTTAATTTCTTTTAAAATTCTATTCTTTATTACGAACGAGTTAATTAATTTAAATATTTTATATACTTCTAAATTAGGTAATCCGTATACCTCTAATTAAGCTATTTTAGTTTTTATTTAAATTATTTAGGCTTCTATTTAGGCGACTTATACTTTTAATTTATCGTATAGCGAATTAATTAATACTAAGTTAATAAGAGCTTCTAATAAGTAATTTATACTTTTAATATTATTTATAAATACCGATTACCTCTATAATAGGCCCCGATAATACTTATATTAAAAACGATATTATAATAACTACTAAACTATTCGTAGAATTACCGAGATTATTAGACTTATTTATTTTTATACTTTCTTCTCCGATACTTTTTATCTTATTTCTTATACTTATTAGAATAAAGATATATACTTATTTACTTTTACTCGCCGAGTTTAATAGTTCTAAATTAAAATATCAAAATTAGTAAAGTAAAACTCGTATAAAATTTTAAATCGATATAAAAGTATATAGTAGTATTTCTAGTTAAATTACTATTCTTTTTATAGTTTTAAAAAGCTTAACTAATAGAAATTATACCCCTTTTATTAGTACTAAATTTAAAAAAGAAATACTTCTACTTTCGAATATTTAGACTTATTTAAACTATTTATATATTAATTTTAATTATAAATATACTACTTATACTAAATAGATTAATTTAAAATAAAGAACCTCGGATTTCGATACTTATTATACTAAATTCGAATACTTATTAATAGAAACTAATAGACTAGAATAAGATAAAAATATTAAAATTAATAACTTTTATTATAATATAAATTAATTAATTCGGAGTACTATTATAGTAAAATTATTAAAAATATACTTATAAAATAAATCTAATATTACTACTATATTTAGGTTAATTTATAAATATTAAAAGTTTTTTCTATTATTTATATTATACTATATTTACTATTTTTTACTTATAATAATATTATTATTACTATTTTTATTATTTTTTTATTTTATAATTTTATAAATATTAATTTAAATCTCGCTTTTATATAAGCCTTTACCTAATATATTTATAAGAATATACTAAATTTAAATAAATACTTTATTAGCTTAGGTTTTTTTTTAGACTTTTAATATTATAGAAAGTACTCGAAATAAATAATATAAGAGGAAATATTATACCGAAAGATAATTAGTATTTATTTTTATTATAAATATCTAAGGTATATTATTACTTTTTATTTTTTAAATATATTTTAAAAAAGTAAAAAAACTTTTATTAAGATTACTACTACTTATATTAAATTTATTTTTAATATTACTATTAAAAGGCTAGAAAACTAGTTATTTTTATACTAAATTATATATAAGAGTATAAGAAAAATTAATTAGAATACTAGGAGTATTAGGAAAAGACTAAAAAAAATAGATCTACTTTTTTTAAAATAGATATTATAATTAATTAAATAAATTATATAAAATACTTATTCGATTTAAATTATTCTTCTAGTATTCTAATTAATAATAAACTAGTAAACTATTTAAATTTTTTATATTTTAAAATAGAACTTATAATATTAAAAAGAATTATTAGAATTATTAAAATTATAAATAAAATATTTTATTTTAAAATAGATATCGAAAACTATTACTAGTACTACTAATACGTTTATTATATAATAAAAGCGAATTAAAATTTAATACTAGGGTTCTTATAATTTATAGAAAATAGGGTTATTTATAATAAATTAGTAAATACTACTTTTATTTTAATTTCTAAAACTATTATCTACTACTCGAAAGAGCTTATTTATAGTACTAAACTAGTAATTATAGTTATTATAACTACTAAGATCTAGTATACGAAAAAATAAGATCCGAGAGCCTCTAAAGTCTTTACTACTAATTTAAAAGATATTAAATATACTCTTAAGAATAAGAAAGAATTAATATTAGAATAAATTTATAAATACCTATTATTTTAATATACTTAATTCTAAAATACTTTTATATATAATCGAGAAGAATTACTACTTTACCGAAACGAATTAGATATAAATATCGAACTAGTTAAAAGAACTAATAAAAAGGATTTAAAAGTACTATAAAGATTTTATATAGTATATCGCGAGATAAGCTTCTCGTACTATAAAAAACCCTAATAGACCTCCTAAAAAGGTTTTATATATACTAGTTAATTAGTTACTATTACTATTATACTATTCGCTTATAAACCCTATAGAAGGTTATAATTTTATATTAATTATAAAACTCTAAATAACTTTATAAAGTACGATTATTACCCTCTACTACTAATTAGAAAAACCTTATACTAAATTAGAATAACTAAATAATATATAAAACTTAATATAAAAGTAGTATTCTATCGAATTTATATAACTAATAAAGATATCTAGAAAATAGCCTTTTATATATATTATAATTTATTTAAATAAGTTATTACTTTTTTTAGTTTTATAAATAGTCTTTCTATATTCTAATACTTTATAAACTAAATTTTTTATAATCTTCTTAATTACTATATTTTAGCTTATATAGATAATATCTTTATCTATATAGATAGTATTTTCGAAAAGTATTAGATTTAAGTAAAAAAAGTATTCTTATATTTAGAAAATACTAATTTATATTTAAATATTTTAAAATATAAAATTAAAATTAAAAGTATTAAATATCTCGGTTTAATTATTATAACTAGAGAAAGTATATTAATAAATCCTACTAAAATTACTATTATCTACGAATAAGAAACTCCTATAAGTATAAAAAATATAAGGGGATTTATTAGTTTTATTAATTACTATTATAAATTTATATAGGATTTTAATAAATTTATAAACCTATTTTACTAGTTTATAAAGAAAAATATAGTATTTAAGTAATTAAAAACTATATAAAAAGCTTTTAAGATTTTTAAAAAATATTTTTAATTAGTAAAGTATTTATTTATTAAAACCCGGACTAAGATATATTTATTAAATATAATATTTTTAGATTTACTATTAGAAAATAACTAGTTTAATTATATAATATTCTTTAGTATTTTATTATTTTATTTTTATATAAAATATTATTAGCCGAATAGAATTACTTAATTTATAATAAAAAACTCTTCTTAATTATTACTAGAATTACTAAATAATAGGTAAAATTATATAAATTAATTTCTTTAATAATAATTATAAATTATAAGAATTTAGAATACTTCTATAAGAAGAAATACCTATTAGAATACTAAGTATACTAAATAGAATTACTAGAAATACTATTTTAATAAAAAAAAAATTATAAATTAGGTAAATTATTATAAATCCTAAATACTCTCTTATAGATAAATACTTATAATAATAGTTCTAAATATACTAAAAACTAATATCTATAATTCTAGAAAGAAATTTAGGATTTTATCGTAATAATTTTAGAAATAAATACTAAAATTTAATTTTTTTACTAATTAGAATTTTAAAATTTATAAGAAATTATAAAAGTAGTAGATTTTTTATACGAAGAATTAATATAATTAGTTCTAGAAAAAGTACTAATATTCCCTTCGAAATTCGTACTTTTTATAATAATTTAGATTTTAGAAATTTTAATTAATAAATTTTAATTTTTTTTATATAGTAAATTATAAATTTAAAACTATAAACTATTTTATATAGTACTTATTTAATAATATTATAATTTAATTATCGGAAAATATTTTAAATATAAAACCCTTATTTTTATACTTATACGATAATTCTTCTAATTAGGGTTTAGAATAAATACTTATAAATTCGTAAAAATTTATTTAATATATAATAAAAATAAGATTTAGAGGTAAAAGAAATATAATTTATTATAACTTTTACCGATACTATTATAAAATTTAACTTCTATTTTAATAAATTTTATAATATATCTATTAAATAAATAAAATTACGAGTAATTATTAGTAATTATAAATTACTTTTCTAAAAACTTTATACTAATACTATTATAAATAAAAGAAATAGATAATATAATTATAAAAAAATTAATTTATATTTATATATACTATAAACTCCCCGAATTAATTATCTTAGATAAAAAGGGGTAATAGATTAATAGTTTCTAGAAATACTTCTACGAACTACTAAAAATCGAAAAAAAAACTCTTAATTACGTACTATTTATAAACTTATAATACTACTAAGAGGATAAATTAAAAAATATAATAGTTTTTATATTACTATATTACTTTTAACTAATAAGATTAGGTTTTATAGTTACTAGTAATTTAGTTAGTTTTTAGTATTCGGCTTTAGTACTCGAGAAGAAGTATTTTACTTTTTTTTACTATTTATAGATATAATATAGAACTAATTTAAATAGATAAAAATTAGAGCTAGCCTAATAGTAAGTACTCTATAGCCGAAAATATAATTTCGAAATTATAAGAAATCTAATAATAGGTAACTATTACTCTTATAAATAATTAATAAATAATAGAAAAATAAGCTAATCGATATAAATATATTACTAAGAATTTTAAAATAAGTAATTAAATATAATTAGATTTTAGGAATATCTAAATAAAGTACTTAAATAAAAAACTAGACTAATTATATACGAAATATACTATTACGAATATAATTACGCCGAATATCTATAAATTAAATATCCTTACTAATATCTATAATTACTTCTATTTAGACTTCTTATACTTAATAGAATATAAAAGCCTACTATTATAATAATTTTATAATAAAATAACCTTACTAATTATAATTAATAAAGAATACGAATTCTAAATATAGGTAATCTTATATACTAGAAAACGATAAAATAAATATATCGTATAAGTAAAATAAATAAATTACGAAATTTTTACTCCTATAAGTATATAAAATATCGAAAGTACTATAATTTTAGATAACTAGGAAATAAAATAGGGGAGTATTTAATAGAATAATAAATTAAAAGAGTATTATCTAATAAAAACCGCGTATTTAAAAGTATAATAGAAAAAGTTTAAAACTATAAGAAGTAGAGAAAAAAGGGGTATTATTATAAGGTAAAATTTATTAGACCTAAGAGGTTATATTATAATTATATAATTATATTACGAGCTAGGGAAGCCCTATTTTAGATCCTATAAGAGCTTCGTTTTAGCTTATTCTCGTTATCTAATTAATAAAGGTCTATCGGTACCCTAAACTAGTATTTACAGCGCGTTACCGTCAACAAAATATAAGATTTTTATACTTTCTAGGGTATCTATAAGTTCGGCTTTAGTAAAAAAGTATTCGAATTTCGGGAAATAGAAAATAAATAAGTTTTTTTCTTTTATCTTTTCTTCTAAGAATTTATTTTAAATTTTAACTATTTTATTAAAATCTATATAAATAGATTCTAAATAAATTAATATATTTTTAAATTTTTAAATTTTTAAATTTTAAATATAAATAAATACGAAAAATTAGGCCGAGGATTCTATCCTATTATAAATATAGTAAAATTAAGTAAAAAAAAGTACTAATAGAAGTTCTATTAATACCGATTTTAGCCCGAATTTCTAAAAATTAGGCTTTAAAATCTTTCTATTTACTAGTAAAATAAAGAATATCCGGGAAGGTTTTTTTAAGCCGGGGATTCTCGAGGGCCCCGGCCTATTCTAGTACTAAAAAAGCTAAAAAACCTTAAAGAACTTTAAAGGCTTTTTAAAATTAATTTTAAAAGTTCCGGATAACCTCTTCTTATATAGTTTATAAAGTAGTTATTTTATTTATATTAGCCTCTAAATAGGCTAAATACTAGGTTTAAAGGTCCTAAGGGTTTATCGTAAGGTCTTAACGGTTTTCTAAAGTTCTAGATTTCTTAAAAATCTCTAGATTATAGAGTCCTTATTAGAATAATAATTTATTATAAAATATACTCTATTTCCTAGGAAATTCTACTAAATAAAGAGTTCTAATCTTAGAATACGAAAAAGAAGATCTTAGAAGAATTCTAGGGACGAAGAAGGGTTCTAAGAAGTTCGTAAAGTTTAAAAGGGGCCTAGAAGTCGTCTAGGGCTTTTCGTAAAGAGTCTAGGGGCCTAGATATCGTCTAGGACTTTTCCTATAGGTTCTAGGGACCTAGATATTATCTAGGACTTTTTCTAGAGTTCCGGGTAGCTTAGATATCGTCTAGGACTTTTTAGGGTTCTTAAAAGAGTTTAGAATAATATAATAATCTATATAAGAAATAAACCTTTATACGTAGAATAAGATTATATTCTAAACTAAAGAAAAGAAGAAGAAGAAGGAGACTTTATAAGAGGCGTAGGGTTCTTTATATATAGTAAAAGACCCCCTCGGGGTCCGGAGAAATCCTAGAATTCGCTACTGGTTTTTACTACTTAAAATCCTAGAATTTACTACTCTAGACTTTTTAGTTTAATTAGTTGGCTATTTAGTCAAGAGTAGGTTCGTTAAAGAGCTTAAGTTCTTTCGGTTCTAGTAGTAGTATTTTCTTATCGATCTAACTAGTATTAGTAGGGCTAGACGGCGGCGAAGATAACAGGGTACGACTACGTATAGGGTTGCGCACGATTAGCGAGGGCGTAGCCGAGGCTTCGGAAGGGTCTTAACCCTTTACAATATATACTTAATATAGAACTTTGCACTTAATATATAATTATATATACTTAATTAAATACTATATAATTAATATAATAGTATATATACTTAATAAAGTAGTATAAACTTATTATAGTAGTATATATAGTTAATATAGTAGTATATATTCTTAATAT
>JAOYNU010005451.1:0-18362 GCA_026745395.1 Tympanopsis confertula
AGATGCTGGGGTGTATCCCATCGCCCGAAGCACAAATCGATACCACCAACAAAGGCAATTGTGTGATCAATGAGGCACAACTTTTCGTGATGGGCCCAAAAGAATGTGTTTTGGCGGAATTGATTTGGAGATCTTTGGACGAAGACGTTCGGGTGAAGTTCGAGGAGAGAGAATTTGGAGTATTCAGAGTCAATCGGGATGGCTGAGTTGATGTTCCGGTACATGATGATAAAAATCTTGACACCTTCTCGAGCTTTCTGTTGTAGCAGACGATCTAGTCGCCATTTCTGACTGATAGCGGCAGGTCGACGCATGTACAATTCAGGACTCAGCCACCAATCGTGGATATAGATGACATCCTTTGCTTGATTGATCGCTCTTGATACAACCCACATATGGTCACGCGCATCGACAAGCCATTGTGCGAAGCACTTCTGCCGGACTGGTGCAAAACTATCAAAGCGATTTGGGCGCATCCATGGCGTATTCTGGGCCATGAAGCGGATTGAGTCTTCAAACTGTTGAAGCTGTCGCTCATTTCGAGCTAGCAGCTTGAGTTTGCGCTCGGAGTTCTCCAGGCGAAGAGTATGATGCTGTGGGTGTCGGGCAGATTGTTTTGCCGACTTCGCCAGATCCTTCGCCTTCTGATGACGGAGACTCATTTTTTGGGTTTGGATCTTGAAAGAGGAATCAACGAGAAAGACATCATAAATATTCATCTCTTCGGGTGAGTCCACACAGACAACATAGCTGTGACGAACAAGGAACCACTTGGGCCAATGTCGTTTCTTGATCAGCGATGGATTCAATGCCCTGCGGAAATCGAGACCCTTCGATGATTGAATGATCAAAAAGCCTTCCTTGCCATGATAACTTCCCTCTGCCGCAAGACGGACGCCGAGAGCAGATAGTTCAAGGAACTTGCACAAGCGGTTGCTATCAGCGCGGAAAATCAGGAAGCGAATCATCTTTTGCAGATACATCTCGAGTTTCTTCCGCTGCCTCTCGGGATATGGCTCTCTTCTGCCACCAGCATTACCATCTTGTCCCTCTGGAAGTGTAGCAAGAGAATCTCCATCTCGAGGGCCCGTGAGGCTAGATTGCCTGCGGCTGGGTGGACCCGAAGGCCGACGCTGGTTTGGTGGTGTTTGCTTTTTCTTCTTGTTGCTCACAGCTCGATCTGTACCACTTGCTGCCTCTGTCTCATATGCTCCATCCTCGTCCTCGTCCTCAAACTCGCTTTCCAAGCCCCGAACTCCACGCAAGTATGGGAAAGCGCTTCTGGGAAAGCGAGGAAGACTAGGACTGTTCTCGCTTGTTCGGAGCTGGATGTACTTCTGCGTTCCGAGATGAAGTTTGTACTTCAGATGGAGGTTGGCAAAGTCTCGAAGAGTCCGGAAAATGATCCATTTCATCCGAGTCATTCCACTCCCATATTCAAGCTCGACCCTAAACACTAAATGGCGATCGCCAGAGTGGGAGTCAATGCGACTATCCGTGACGCGAACCTTCAGCTGCTCCAAAAGAATTGGGATTCTTTTACTTCCGTGTTCGTCACGCTGGAAGAAACTTGCGAGTATTAAAGCAGCTGGGACGGCTGAGGCCAGCTCAGCCAACAGCTCGGCAGACTTCTTGTTATCGACAGTGTTGTCGGGTTTCCGGCGCTGGCCTATCAGCTTGAGCCCAGCCTTAATCTGTTTCCATCGCTGAGCACTAGCACTAGTACCGCGCTCGGCTCGGTGGCGCCTCCAGGATGTCGTGAGGCCCTCCTGGTTTTCCCCAGATGGGCCAGCGAGGCCAGTAAGTCGCCTGAGATGGCTAGGACGAGTCTCATCTTGGTTTCCCTCTGGTTGACGTCCAGTGTATGAAATACCACGAGTGGCAGCCCAGGGGCGAACAACACTTCTCTTTCGCCGAGCCAGTCTCTCACGCCCTTCATCTTCAGAGACCCCTTCACGCGGCTGGGGTGTAAAATCAGTCGTGCTAGCTCTCCGAGGAAAGATGTTCTGTCGGTATGTTTCAAAAGGTGCAAACGACGAGGAAAAATGGAAAGATGGCCTCCGGGTGTTCTTGGGAGTTGTCGGAGCAGTGCGATTGCCGCCTTCGCCTTCTTCTTGTTGCTTCTGCGTCCGACGCCGCAGAATCTTCTTCCTCTTCGGACGATCACGTTGCTCTGCCCCGCTTTCTTCCGCATCCGCATCAATGTCGCTTCCCTCTTCTGGTAATGGTGCAGGAAATCGGAACTCTCCTCGCTCCTCAGCGGGGGTCAGATCATGAGGAGCAGGCCGAAAGTCCGCCACAGTGTGTCCGCTTGCAGATCGAGAGTGTGACGCGAAAGATTTCAACTTCGTCATGAACGATGGCCGACCTCTCGTGGCCTGCTCTCCATCATCGCCGTAAATTGATGGAGGCC
This sequence comes from Tympanopsis confertula, assembly GCA_026745395.1. Classification (NCBI taxonomy): domain Eukaryota; kingdom Fungi; phylum Ascomycota; class Sordariomycetes; order Coronophorales; family Scortechiniaceae; genus Tympanopsis; species Tympanopsis confertula. Next base: position 2,414 of record JAOYNU010005451.1, read on the forward strand.
GCGATTGCGACAACTCGGCGCCTTCGTTATCGGTGTCACGGAATTGAGCACTGGCGGTTCGAGAAGGTGGAGAGAGTCCAGGGATAGATGATTGATGTCTGTGGCGACTCATTGAATGTCTTGGACTGTCGACGGCCTTCATTGGTTTTCGAGTACCTTGCGGTTGTCCTTCTGCGGTTGGGCTTTGTGGTGCTGACGATTGGCGACTGTCTCCCTTCCTGTCGCCTATTACATCCTTGTCCCCTGTTTTAGGATTCTGTTGGCCCTCTGCTCCCTGGTTGCTCTCCCTCGTATCCATCCTAGGTTTGGCAGTCGAATGTCGAGTATCTGTAGGAGACGGAAAGGGCGAGTCCAACTTCGCGCCAGTCGAGGTCGTTATCGGATGCGGTTTTCGAAGAAGATCTTTGCCGGAGCTACCACGTGTCTCCTCTGCTACAGAGGAAGCCACAGGAGCGTCAGTCATGCTGGTATCAGGATCGATCGTCAGTTGCAGGTCATTGCGGGTGCCGTCGGGCTGCGGACGCGTACATGCAGGAGCAATCAAGACTCTCTCATAGACAATCGGCAGGTCAAGTTGTCATATCAATGTGGCAGAGTTAAGGTGTAGAAAGAAGCTGGCATTGCCCTCGAGTATATTAAGGAGCAACGAAACGTCAAATTAGTTTCCAACCTGGTGGACCTCAGTGCCCCATCAGAAACCCCCGAGTGGTTTACAGCGGGCCCGCCAAGCTTGGAGCGGGCGGTGAACTGGGGAGAAAAGGGGAGAGAAAGACGCTGTGATCACCCGATTGTGACCCCTGCGAGATTAATGCCCCAGGTGGTCAAGACTTCAGTGTCAAGGACTTGGGATACTCGGAGTGGCTGACTCGGACGAGTCTGACTTGCTCTTCCTGTTCTCATTTGCGTGGTTTTCCCTATTCGGGCAATTGGCGCCTGATTTACAAGGCTTCACTGTATAATGTCACGTGATGTTGTCGGAGTATAAGAAAGCCTCCCAGGAAGAGGGATGTAATTCTGGGTCAATTAAGTGTAAAGATCCGAGTAGAGTAGCTCCTTTTTGCCTTAGCTGCAAATTGTGTATCTGCATGGTTGAGAAGGTTGGTCTGAAAAGCATCTATAGACCGTCGGCTCTTCGTTCTGAGTGCCCGAGTGCCCCTCGGCTTCTAGAATATACCCGGAGCTCTGCGAAATATAAGTGTCCCCGCCGAGGCATATCCAATCCTCAGTTCACCAAAGGAGCACTCCAATTTGAAATATTCACAAAACAGCTCGTTTGCTTCCCAAACTTCTCATAAGCTCAAGTACTTGCGATTTCACTGCACATTTAAATCATCATGACCGACCCGCTGAAGACTCTCGATGACGGCCAGAGCAAGCCGACTGCGGTCTCACGGAAGACCTACCCCATTGCCGGTATCTCAGTGACCGTATATGGCTTAGAAGAACTCCGACCACAGGCATCAAATGTAGCCTGTCTTTGGTTACTTCACCCTAGACTGGCTACTCAAGAGCGCATGTCCGATATCGCTGCCACCAGTATCGCGGACTGGAATGGTCGTAACGCGGACAACCCTTCAGCAAAGGGCTTGATTGCAGTCTCGTTCGACCAGCGCAATCATGGCACCCGAATGGTTGACCCTCTGGCCAACGAGGCTTGGCGACAAGGGAACCCTCGCCATGCCCAGGACATGTTCTCGATCTTCCGTAAGTAATACCGAGGTAATGACTGACAATGGCACTAACCATGAGAATTGAACAGAGGGAACTGCTAAAGATACTTCCTTATTGATCGACTATCTTCCTGCTTTTGTCTTTCCAAACGGAGAGCACACGATTTCCGAGAATCTAGTCCTAGGCGTGTCTCTTGGTGGACACGCAGCTTGGAGCTGCCTGCTGCACGAGCCACGTATCAGCGCCGGTGTCGTGATTATCGGCTGCCCTGATTATTTGAACCTTATGGTCGATCGTGCCCGGCTTTCGAAAATTCCATCATGGACTAAGAGCAACCCGCCTGGATCGGAGATCATTGGCTCCGAAGCATTCCCTACCACATTTGTGGATATCGTCAAGAAATACGACCCAGCCAGCCTTCTACTCAGTCTCGTTCCTCATGCCTCAGGCTTATTGCGGGATGATACTCTTCCTGAACCTACAGATGCAGAGAAACAAGAGCTTCGGTCTGTCTTGACGCAGAAGTTGGCGGGCAAACGCATCATGAACCTGTCAGGTGGAATCGACAAGCTTGTTCCTTATCATCGTGGAGAAGCCTTCCTTAAATGGTTCAAGAAGGGTATTTCGTCTGATGGCTGGTTCGGCGATGGTGGTATCACGTTCGAGGATATCATTGACCAAAGCGCTGGCCACGAGGTTACACCTAAGATGGCCCAAGAGGCAGTTCGCTTCATCAGTGAGACTTTGGAGGGAAGTTCGGATGGCCAAACTCGCAGAGGTTCTGTGCGGGAATCTAAGATTTAGAGGTCCTTGAGTGACAATTGTTTAGATATCAAATGCAAATGTCAAAGTAGCTAATCGCACCAAAGGTTATCTACCAATTATCTACCAACTAAGGTTTCATGATCGATTTAGAGATCAAACCTTCTTCCAGTACCTTCTCCATCCTCGTTGACAGTTTCGGAAACGGCCTTTCTGTTATCTCGCCAATAAACCCACATAAGGAGAACAGTCACCAGAATAGCCATCGCATAAAGCAATAGAATAGCAAGGAACGCATGGTCATATCGCGGTGCATCCGAAGATCTGAAAAGTTGTTGCCCTGCAATCCCACCCAGATTGCTTCCGATAACAACCAGTGCAAGCCCAATACTTCTATTCGTGGAATTGGTTGCATTTATGTTTACCCACACGTCATTAAGACCCTGAACAAGTGCATTTCCACCACTGAGCAAGGTGAAGATTGCATATCGAGTCCATCTCTCCGTCCCGATGGGAAGGCCGTATAGTGCACCCGCGAAGGCGATGGACCATGTGAACGCGACAACGCACCAGGGTCCGCGCAGCTTGGTCTTGTCGGAGCAGAATGCAATCAGATATGAGAGAAATATGACAATGAAGCTGCTGACTGCATTGAGAAGGTTCGCGTTCACGGTGGAAAAACCTAGTTGCTTGATAATGGTAGGCCCGTACAGCTGAAGACCGCCCTTGGGTGTCAGGGCAAGGAGATTCAGGATTGTATGGATCCAGATGCGATAGTTCGACATTGCTCGGAGGATCATTTTGAATGTCCAAACAGCCTTTTCATCTCCCTTTGATTCGTCTTCTACAAGAACTCTGGCTCGCAGAATCTTGCGCTCGCGGTCGTCGAAAAAGTCCCAACGGCCGAGGAGCGGAGCAGTCCTGGTTGGGCTTCGGGGGAGTAGCGCGAAGAACAATAGAAATATCACGAGAGTAGCAACGCCCTCAACTTGGAAGAAGTTAGAGTCAAGCCATTACGAAGATTCACGACATAGGGGTATACTTACGGAGAAAAAGCCATTGCCAGCCTGATAGACCCCGAATCCCTGCCATTTGTAGAACTCCGGCTGCTATCAAAGACCCAAGAGCCGCCGCCAAGTAGTTTCCAAAATAGAATATAGCTGTTCGCTTCGCAAGCTCCTTCCGTGTATAGAATAGTGAGAGCATGTATTGAGCCCCCGGTATGTATCCACCTTCGAAAATCCCCAGTAGAAACCGAGTAGCGTAGAACGAGTGGATATTTGTGCACCATGTTTGGGTCAATGCTACTAGACCCCAAAGAAACATCTGGGAGGTCAGCCAGACGGATGCACCAAGTCTTTGTAATATTAAATTCGCAGGAATCTCTGCAACAACGATTCCAATCGACATGAGCTGACTTCCGAAATTGACATCGTCTTTCGTTATGTGAAGGTCTTCTGTAATCGTATCGGTGAGGGCATTGGAAATATTGCTGCGGTCAAGCTGTAGAATGAAAAAGCCCGCCACTAGTATGGGCATCAGGAAAAGATCAAGTCTTCGTGGATGTTAGCGCTGCTTGCAATTATAAATCAAACAAAAACTCACTTTCGCACGGCAGCGTTCTCTTCTTTCTTTGTCCACTCTGCTTCAGTAGTCCCATGCCCTGAGCCACCATCAACATCAGCCAGCTCGCTGGATGGCTTGCCTTTGAGGTCTGACATCTCCAGACTATACTCTCTCAGTGGAATAGTTGAACTTGGAAGAAATCCAAAGGGTAGGTTCCGAGTACAAAAGCGTTGGCAGATACTCGGTAGCTACCATGTTGATAAGGGCCAGCAAGCCAATTGTGCGAGGAGCACGACAGAGAAGATACGAATGAGGTGCTTACGTCTAGTTTGACTTCAAGTGGGTATTTAGAAGGTGAGCGAAAGAGTAGCCCCGGAATTGACTAGTAATGGAGCCGAGATAAAGACGGATCTCGACTTTCGGCAGTGAGCGTCGGAGGTGAGCGATGAGAAGGTGGCGGGGCTAGAGACGAAAAAGAAGAAAGATAAAGCTCCTCTTGGGTGACTTCTCACATTATAATCGACATCAACGGTTTTCCGAAAGAGAACGCAATTATGTCGCATGATCCCAACCGACCAAATGTTGTCCTCATCCTTGCGGACAACCTCGGCTGGGGAGAGCTTGGATGCTATGGCGGTGGAAGTCTTCGCGGTGCAGCGACTCCTCGAATCGATGAACTTTCTAAGCAGGGACTATTACTGCACAATTTCAATGTTGAAAGTGATTGTGTACCCACCAGGTCTGCCCTGATGACAGGGCGACATCCAATTCGAACGGGCTGCCGCCAATCAGTACCAGCAGGATTTCCGCAGGGTCTCACGCCTTGGGAAAAGACGTTGGCAGAATGTTTGAGTGAGAACAACTATGCGACAGCTCATCATGGAAAATGGCACTTGGGCGACATTCCAGGTCGCTACCCTTCAGATAGAGGGTTCGACGAGTGGTTCGGCATTCCTCGAACAACAGACGAAACCCAGTTCACATCCGCCATTGGATACACACCAGAAATCGCCGAGCTGCCGTATATCATGAAAGGAAAAGCTGGGAAAGAATCAGAGAATGTCTGTGTCTATGATTTGGAGAAGAGGAGACTCATCGACGAAATGCTGGTAGACCAGTCGAAAGATTGGTTGTCGAGGAAGGTCGACGAAAAGAAAGCTTTCTTTCTCTATCATCCTCTCGTCCATCTTCACTTTCCAACTTTGCCTCACAAGGACTTTGCTGGCACTACCTGCCAAGGTGACTTTGCAGACTCAATGGCAGAAATGGATTATCGGATCGGCCAGCTCCTTGACCACATCGACGCACTTGGAATAAGAGAAAACACGATTGTCATATTCGCGTCGGATAACGGACCAGAGTTTCGAGAGCCATATCGTGGCACAGCTGGTCCATGGTCAGGCACATATCATACAGCTATGGAAGGGAGCCTGCGTGTGCCCTTCATCATTAGGTGGCCTGGGAAGGTGCCAGAGGGAGAAAAATCGAATGAGATCGTACATGTCACAGACATATTCACCAGCATTCTGTCGATGACGGGCTCAGAAGTACCCTTAGGTCGCCCTATTGACGGAATTGATCAAACAGAGTTCTTTAAAGACCCATCAACAGTCAAGCTGCTGAGGACTGGCTTTTTGTTCTACATCAAAGACAAATTGCGCGCGGTGAAATGGAAGGATTGGAAGCTCCACTACGTATGGGAGCCAAAGGTCAACAAATCAACTGGATGTCTGGAGAGTCCTTACCTCTTCAACACTGTGCGTGATCCAAAAGAGGAAACGGACTTGTTGCCATTCAACACTTGGGTACTACAGCCGATCATGAAGCTGAGGGCTCAGTTCGAGGGAAGTCTCAAGAATGATCCTGCGCCTCCGGATCCTTTGAAAGAGCTTTAACGATCCGCGAGGGATGATGGAAGATAGGAAATTATAGACAGCACTAGGCTGTATTGAAAATATTGAACGTTGGTTATATCATTTTGGAGGTTCTCCAAGTCCCCACACTAGGGTATCAAATGCCGACGATGGCAGTAAATTAGTATAAGGATCAGACCAGAGATCATCAAACGTCGGCTGCGCCTCTGGCCTGAGGTCAAAATGCGAACTGTATTCTTCGCTACATCCCCGCTGCTGATTCAGTACAGAGTTTGATACTTTATCAAATACGTCTCGATAAGCCCGGCCTGGTGGATATCTTTCGACCATACCCCAAAGGACGGAGGAACATGTTTTCAAAGAGCCTTTCACATCCTCAAGCTCTAGACCTGGTATTTCACTGATCAATTGCGGTTGAGCACAGTATGCAATGGCCACTCCACTCCGGAATAGGTTGTGAATTGTCCGCCAAAAGAAACGTAGCTCCCCAGCCCGGAATGATCGTTCATAGCACTTGACGGCCTCAATGGCACTCCGTGCCAGTATCGTAAGGTCTTTTGCCGTGGGGGTTGGGAAAAGATTAGAAGGGTAGTAAAGGAACACTAGATTGTTGTTAAAGGCCCCACTGAAGATTCCTGCAGGGGCTAGATGTGTAGACTTCTGTATCTGAGGCACGGAGGAAAACCATTCTTGGAGTCGCTGATGAATGTTCTCCCTCCAGAGCGCCTTGTCAAATATAGCCCCGCGAGGGCTTTGTCTCTCATTGAGAGTTTGGAATATTTCAGATTCCAGGATGCGTTGTCTGAGAAGGTGAATGGCAAGTATTGTATCTCCATCCTCTGCACTTGCTACTGGAAGAGGCGTTCTGATTGAACCATCGGGAATCGAGAATGGGCGGCCAATTACCACACACAGATTGCGCTCAAAGGTGTATAGTGACCAAAAGAGCCATCGCTTTCCATTGGCATCGTTATCACAAGGAATAGTATTTTGCTGTTTATGCAATCCAAGCTCAATCGCAAGTCTTGTAGCAAGCCCGATAAAATGCCAAGCTGCAGTGATGTTTGAAGCAAAGCAACAGTATTGTATAATGAACAGTAGGTTTGCCAAGTGATTGAGATCACCAGTACATATCGTTTCTGGATTTTGAGCAAATATTCGCATTGCAGCAGTGAAGTAGCTGTCCGATTTTGATGCCGGAACAGAGAAGTCGACCCTATTGAGAAGTAAAATCGATGTTCCCAAAACGACCAAAGCACGAAAATGAGCATTAGCAAGAGGTTGATCGGGAGAAGCCTGGTTATATAAAGGCTCAATGGTTTGAATAAATTCATCCTTCGATTCGAGGATGGGAGAAAAGAAGTTGCAGTGCTCGAAGTAAATGTCGACAAGCTTGTCTACGGCTTCGCGCCGCGGAATGCTAGGCAAAGTCTCGGGTGGCAGCTCATCTAATAAGAAATGACTGTCTGACCTAACTTCAGCTCCTGAGACTCGGGCCATTGGATCCGATAGTAGTGATCTTAACAATGCAAGCCCGTTGTGGTTTACCATACCACTTGTAAAAGGTTGCGGTTGGAGACTGCTCGTAGCAATCTGATCAACTAGATCATCTGATGCTTCGTCCGCATCATATGGAGCAGTTAAAGATGGCGATGGGTTCATATCACTAGGTTCAAATAAACTAGGGGAGTGTGTTCCGACATCGCTGATGCCGTTGCTTGAAAGCTGAAGTTCCAGGAAGGCAACGCGATCTTCGAGACTTTTCACATAACTGCCATAATCATTAGTATGTATTGAGTATAATACGAGTAGAGAAATTGAATGATACCTTCTCGGGACAACTCCACCGTCTATATCCATGCTCACGCACTCCAATCCAGCGCGTTCGCAGTTCGAACAAGCTGGGATCTTCTGATCACATCGCTGCTTCCGGTTTCTACACCTTGTGCACGCGGTGACATTAGCACGTCGGACATTCGATCTCCGCTCCCGAGGCATGCTGTCTCCGATCTCGACGTGATCTAGGTCATCCCCGAGACCATAATCGTGCGTCTGGGGTACTTGAGACGACGCGGATTTCTTCCGGAGTCGCTCACCCCCGACGATAGGGTTATCTAATCATGGGCCGCGCCACGTCTACGCCATGTACAGATAGAAACACAAGATCCCATTTTATTACACAGCTGGGTGGTTTGAGAGGCTTAGCTGGGCTCGAATTACGTGAAGTCTATATCATGGGGCTTAAGGCGTGTCAGGATGGAGTTGTTCATGCTCATAGGATATCTCAGAAGTCAAGCATATAGCTTTGCTCAAAGACGCCCAGAACGAACGTAAGATAGAGATAGAAGCATCCGTGAAATTGTCTACTTGTAAGTTGAACAAGTTTTGTCGAATTGATGTCGGTTCTGCTCTGCTACGCTGGCTACAATTATGCAGCACTCGCAAAGCGATTTTGTTGCTGTCACTCCTGTAGCAGTGGATTGGTGATTTACAAAGGCACTGAAAGGTTTGAAAAATCCTCCTTGTGGTATTTGTTTAAACACAATGTGAAATCGTAAGGGCATTCGGAGGTTATGCTATGCAGAATGCATACACAAAAACCCTTTTTCTTTTCGAACGCCAGAGCTGGACCACACCAACTCTCAACGGACTTTTTTATCGAGTTCCGATTGTCCTCCTCAGGAGCAGAAAGACTTTGATCCTCCACTCGAGACCGAACGCAGCCAACGCTGCAATTGCCCCGATCCACCCGCCTTCTCCAAAGAACACCGAATCAACGCTTATGCGACCAGCTCACAGACACCACCGGCCTCCTTGATCTTCTGCTCAGCATCGCGGCTGAAGTAGCGGGCGCGGATGACGACGGGGATCTCGGGGAGACGGCCCTTACCGAGGACCTTGGAGTAGCCGAGGGGAAGAAGGTCGATGACGGGAGCGGAGTCGCCCTTCTGGCCGCTCAAGTAGGCGTCACGCTTCTCAGCGGGGACGAGAGACCAGAGCTATATTGACGTTAGTAAAGCCGTTCCGTAGTCGAGTGAAAACTTTCAATCCTTCCAGCGGTTGCCCGTAGCCCGATTCAACTTCACGATTCGTCATGTCGTTTGTCCGCGTGATATCATGTCTCCTCGAGCCTCAAGTTTCCTTTGGTTGCCATTGATTCGTCTTCGTTCGGTTTGCGATGAAACGTACCTTGTCGAGGTTGATGGTGGGCTTCCAGAACTGCTGCTTGGTCTTGTGGAAGTAACGCATACCGACCTTACCGAAGTAACCGGGATGGTACTTGTCCAAGCTGTTGTGCGTTAGAGCGATGCGCTGGAGATATGGAGAGGCGTTGCACTCACTTGGTACGGTGGTGGTGCTGACCACCGGCCATACCACGACCACCGGGAGACTTGCGGTGCTTGCCGATACGACCGTAACCCGCGGAAACGTGACCGCGGCTGTAGGAAAAATATTGTTAGCGACTGATGTGGACGAAGCGTAGCGAGAATTGAAGATGCGCGATCATGATGTCGAGGTGGAGGAACGGTAGGGCAGTTCTTACGACTTGCGGGTCTTGGAAAGACGAGTAGGCACTGTTCGAGGAAAAGATATTAGTATCAGGAAGACATGATCAGATACAGAATCAAGGGATTCTTACTTGTCGTGGATGTGGTGTCGACAAGACCGGTTCTGAAGTTTGGCGGTTGAAGGGTCAGTAGAAATTCCCGAAGTTGATGTTGAAATCGGCTGCACAGCGAAAATTGTGGGACTTAGTCAGCACAGTCTTCGTCTAGGGCTCCCGTCCCAAAGAGGAAAAGAGGGCGAACCCTACCCTACTTTGCTTATGTCATTTTCTGCCACCGCCTTGACTGGTCTCTTTGTTTGACAAGAGCACGGGGTACTAACTATGACGGAGTACGGAGTAAGGCCGGGTGATCTCCGGCGGATAGCATACTCCGTACTGAGGCTATGTCACTATCACCATGTCGTGAGCTTATATCGTACAACATAAATTGTTTAATATGCTCTAAATGCTTCCAGCTTCTATTCTTCGTTTTTATCTTCTATTCAAATAGTGATGTACTTCATGTCACCTTTTTGTTTGCAAAAAACTTCGAGAGCCTCTGCACCGTTGCCTGAGCCGGACGCGCTGGTGGTGACGATACCAAGCTACCTCGAATCCAACCAGGTAATTTGCCTTGCACGCGCGGCGTGTCGTATCTGCGATCGATCATGACAATGGCTGCATAATCGTTCACATGTCGAATGGCTCGGCCAATGCATTGATTGACAGCACGCATACAGGAGTTCTCGTAGAAATCCCTGCCGGCAGCAGATGCGCTATTCTTCTTCTCGGATTCTGACCCAGTTGTCTGTTTATATGCCTTTTCCTCAATGTACTTGATCTTGGCTTGCCAGACGGCACTCCGGATATTGGGGAATGGAAGACCAATGATCAAAACCCCTCTACCGAGTCGGTCTGAAAAGTTGATGCCTTCGGATAACTTTCCGCCAACGATGGACAAAAGCAAGGAGCCTGACCCGGATTCAACCGCCTGGGTGTATTCCTGTAACAAGGAGTCTGTTGTTGTGGCCGAGTCACGAGATTCGTAGAGAACCTTCTTTTTTCGTTCGATCATGCTGAGCGTAGTTTGGCCATTGCCATTGGCAATTGGCTTCTGCCACACACTTATTACCTGGCTCAGATAGTCGTAGCTAGGAAAGAAAGCTACGACACCATCAGGAATGATTTGACACAATGTTGCAATGGTCCGTCCCAGATCGATGATCTACAGAAGAGTAAGAAAGGGCATAAACTGCAAGCCAATGATCGAGATGCACTTACCATTTTCTCTGACCCTCTTGATTCATACGTAAAGTCAAACTCTGAGCCCATGAGGCCGCGGGTCAAAGACTGCGCAATCAGATTTTCCTCAGGAATAACATGCCCGTAGCTGAAAGTATCGAGGCGCTCTGGCGGGACATATGAGAAAAGATGATTGGCATAATCGGACATCTGAGTTGAATGCGTTAGCGAAGTTTCCTGCTCCAGAAGTCCAATTTTGACCTTACAGGAGACATTGTGCCACCAGCAAGGATTACAGCACGAGCATCTTCGACAATCTCTCGGAAATGATTGGTCGGGTCAAGCAGCATGTACTTCAAGGAGACTTCGTCCTGGCTCTTTTCATAGAAAAGCCTGCCCTCCTCCGAGGGATTCATCAATGGGAGAAGAAAACTTGAGATATGGAAGAGAACAGGGACCGATGTTTTGCTTTTCATTTTATGAGGCCCATTCTGCTCATTTTGCTCAGAGGACTCAACATAGCCGTCCACTTTCCGCGCTAACTTACTTTCCTGCAAATAGCGGGATAGTTTGTACGGGTTGATTTGGTCTACTCCTTTGCCTGCCATGAGATCTGAGAATTGGACCGAGCCTTCTGAAGGCCCCTTTTGCTGCGCAACAGCTCGCAGATGATCGGAAATAGAGCTCACTAAGCGGATGACCTGGGCCACGTAGCTTCTGTTCTTCCCCTTTAATCGGCCCTTGAATTTTCTTGCATACGTAGTTAATTGCGAAATCGCAAGTTGCAACTGGGCCAATGTGACAGTCACTGAGTGGATTCCTGCAATTGCGTCCATGAGGTTGTGTGCTTCATCGATGATGACCACATGACCCTTGACGGACAAATTGAGAGCTTCACGGGCTGATCTCTGTAGCAGAAGCGGATAGGGGAGGGTCACAATCTATTTCACATCAGCAATCTGTTTGAGTGGATTCCTTATTAGGAGCTTTACCTCGCTATGTTTGATGACAGAGCGGGTCGCATAATAGGGACATATCCCTACTTGCTTCCCGACTTTGCCAATATCTTCAATGTCTTTGACTGTAGCAAGTGCATGATCACGAAACTCTAGAGCTAGAGCATCATCGTCTTTTGAGGGAAGAAATGAACACTTCTTATCCTCGGCGACTCCCGATTGTTGCAGGTCTAGACATCGTTCGTTGATTGCTGTACTGTTTTCCAAAGCGCGCACTTTAGGGTTAATACAGAGGTTCTTCCGAGATCCTAGGGTAAGATGCTTAATGCGCTCTTCAAAATCGGAAAGATCGCTTGGGTCTTTCGAGTCTGGGTCAGGAGGTATGCTCGATGGGAATGCGACGCGACGCAGTTCCCCCGCAAATTGCGAGAGTTGAGAGTGCGTTCGCGAGCAGAAGAAGATCTTGACGGTGTCATCTTCTTCATCGTCATCTTTTTTCTGTGTAGATAGTTTGCCTTTGAACTGCTCTAACAATGCTAGAGTACTGGCTGATAAACCATCATCGCCTGTTCTTGACGCCTTTTTGTCCTCGTTTTCGCTGTCATAGTCGTCGAGGACATACTGCTCATCGTCTTCGTTACTCGACTTCGTTTCAGGCTCATCTACACGCTGTACCACAAGACTTTAGAAAAGGGCGGTCCAAGTAAAAATTCTCATTTCGGTATCCTACCTGCTTCTTTCGAGGCCGTTCTTGGCCAGCGTTAGCTTTGAGTCGCTCTTCCTCTTCCTTGATCTTTGCTAGTCTAGCCTCGAACTCTTGTCTTTTCTCTGCAATGGCGCGTCGAGAATCTTTCTTGGCGAATTCGATCATCCATTCTGGCTCGTCATCATCGCCTACTCGAATAGTGAGACATTGTTCGCCGCGGTTGGAACCCCACGCCCGACGGAGTGGAAGTGGGGGCTGAGTTCCAGAACATACACGCGACTTGATCCAGAGAATGCTGGAATGCCTTGCGCTTGTGCTCCCGGAGCCAAGTTAGAGATCCGCAAATCAGACTCAGCGATTTGCCCTAGGGATAGCATCAGCGAGTCATGCCGATTGGGGAGAATGACCCTGTGTCGTCATTGCTTCCCTGCAGTTAGTCTGGTGGAGACTTACAGTACCTGTAGGCCGCGGTCAGATCGGAACAGACCAGGGGGGGGCAAAACAGTAGCGCGCTCACCAGTGGGGGACTCGAAGACCGCGACTTTACCGTTCTCGAGACAGGCGTACAAGGCCTGCATAAATTGGAGTTGGATGTCATACGGAGTAAACGGGTGGTGGAAATCCGTCCGATCCATGATCCATGACAGGGCTGATCTCTTCTGGAAGTTGGTGGAAAAGATAAAAATAACAGACCGTTAGGTGGAGCCGTAGGGAGTTGGTACCCTGCAGTACTTACTCCGTACAGGCGGCAGCAATACGGAACAGGAGAGACAAGAGGGCCCAGGGAGGGGAAATAATTTGCGGGTCTTGCAAAGCCGACTGGGTCCGGTTCATTTTTTAAAGTGGGAATTATAGGTCGTAGGAGGATATTCAACAGGGGATTGACTGCGGCTGAGGTGTTTGGCGCCTGATGGGGGCTACTTCTATGACGCTCAGCCTTCAGATGTATAACTATTTATAACCAGCATAGCCAGCTATGAGATCTGGAATCCGGGGTTCATGTGAAAGCAAGTAGTATTCATGCTTGTAGTATTTATTGAAAAGTAATAAGCTCGATTAGGTTCTCCGGCGGGCGTTCTTTCTTACTTCCAGGCCTTTGGTTACGAGTGAAAATTAAAGTGGGCTGTCGCCTTTAGACCCTCCCCCTCTCCATTACTTCTCTTGCTCTCTCTCCTCCCTCTATATTCCCCCCCTATTCTATTCTCCCCTGTCCCATGCTGCACCTCTAGCTAAATGACTGACTACCGGATGAACCGACCGCCACAGGGCCGTGGTCAGCCACGGGTGGGCGCGACGTGGTATCCAGGGGGCCAGGACGACTTCTACATGCCAGAGGTCATCTCCCCCTCCCCTCAAAGGTGTGTCAACTTCTCCATGTCTCCGGTCGCGAGTTCGTTCCGTCAAGATGCCAAAGGTACGAGTACTGATTCGCCCCGGTAGGGTCATGCCCGATGTCCCCGAGAACATGCAGGACAATATCGCGCAAATGGAACATCATGCCCGCGACCCCCGCCGCGCTCAACCTCAGGGTACGCCCGCTCAGCAGTATCGCTCGCAGTCGCAGTATCCCGAACGTACTTCGTCCGCTCTTCAAGCTCCCCCGCAGCAGGCCCAGACCCAGGACTATGGCGCCTACGCCCAGTCTGTCACCTATGACACCATGGATCACCCCAACTTTTCCCCATTCCCCGTCTTGCGCAACCCGCCGCCAAACGTCCCGCCCACCGACGAGCAGCGCGAGGCCAACTTGGAGCGCGCCCGCATGGCCGTATTATCAACCACTGATCCGGAGATGCAATTGGCTTGGGCTCAGGATGCGCTGGCCTTTGTTGAAGTGGCTGCTCAAAATGAAGCTCGCCTATCGTTGACCCAACCCCCGCGCCCGCATACCCCCCAGGTTGAGCGCCAGTTGAAGAATGACGCTTTGAACATCGTCGGCTTCCTTGCCGAGCAGCATCACCCCAAGGCTGAGTTCCTCAAGGGCATGTGGCTGGAATTCGGCAAGTTCAACTATCGAGTCGATAGAAAGGAAGCTTTCCGTTGCTATACCCGAGCTGCGGACAAGGGTTATGCGCGCGCAGAGTATCGTATTGGTATGCAATTTGAAAGCTCGGGAGAGCCAGAGAAGGCTATCAAGCATTACGAGAGAGGGGTTTCGAGATCCGATTCAGCCTCATACTACGTAAGAATCACGTCCCTGGGTTCTGCCCGTCTAAAGTGTGTTTTCTAATCGATTTCTAGCGCTTGGGTATGATGATTCTCCTTGGCCAGCACGGCCAGCGACAAGATTTCCCAAGAGGATTAGAATATATTCGACTGGCCTCGCAATCATGCGACCAGAACGCACCTCAGGGTGCCTACGTGAGTGTCACTTTGATACACTGACCATGGCTTTGATACTAATATATGTGCTTAGGTTTACGGCATGCTTATTGCACGTGAGCTCCCTCAAGTCAATGTTCCCGAACCTTTCCTCCCTATGGATTTCAACCTAGCCCGAGTAAATATCGAAAAGGCCGCATACCATGGCTTTGCGAAAGCCCAGGTGAAAATGGGTGCCGCATATGAGCTTTGCCAACTCGGATGTGACTTCAACCCTGCTTTGTCACTACACTATAACGCACTTGCCGCTCGTCAGGGCGAGCCCGAAGCCGAAATGGCTATAAGCAAATGGTTCCTCTGTGGACACGAGGGCATTTTCGAAAAGAACGATGAATTGGCCTTCACCTACGCTCAACGTGCAGCGCAGAGCGGTCTTCCTACAGCTGAATTTGCCCTGGGTTATTTCTACGAAGTGGGCATCTTTGTTCCGGCAGATCTCAAGGAGGCTCGAAGCTGGTACGCGAAAGCAGAAGCTAGTGGTAACAGAGATGCGACAGGCCGAATTGATAGCATCTCCCGATCGAAGACACTCTCTCGAAAGGATCACCAAGCAGTGGCAATCAACCGTATCAAGTCAGTTCGCCATGTTGCTCACCAACGCGGCAACTCTTTTGACCCATCTGGCGAAAACCTCGAAATGCCTGACCCTTCACGCATCACTCTCTCTGATCCTCCTTCTGCCGCTCCTTATCCCGATCGTGCCACCCCGCGGGCTCGTCCTCCAGGCCAACCAAGCTATCAGATGCCTGATCATCGACCGAGCTCTGCGTTTGGTGTCAACCCCAACCTTCGCACAAATGGGCCACCTCAAGGGTACGGCGGTGGACCTGCTCCTCGAACCGCATCTTATGGTGGAGGTCCTGGCGCTCCTGGCGCTTACCGTCCGGGTCCTGCTAGTGCCCCCGGTAGTGGGCCTGGCACTCCAGTAAGCGCACCGGGCGGCCCCATGAGTCCCCAGAGTATGATGAGCCCCCAGGGCATGATGAGCCCCCAGGGCATGATGAGCCCCCAGAGCATGGTGAGCCCCAGTGGTACTCCACGCCTGGATATCGGTTACTCTGCTCCAGCCCCTCCACCGGGCCAACGACGTCCCCCGCGCCTCGAAGGGGCTCCTCCGGATCGCAGACCAGTCCGGACTCCTGTGGGTGGAGCTGCTGGTCTCCCCTCGCCTCGTACTACCGCCTCTCCTCGACCAGGTGGATCTCCATCTTCCGCAAACTTTCCTGGCCAAGGCAACTTTCCC
>JAOYNU010005562.1:0-18353 GCA_026745395.1 Tympanopsis confertula
TTATATAATAAGTATAGCTATATTATATAGCTCCTAATAATATATTATTTTATTATATTATTTTTCCTTATATTATAATAGTATTTTTATAGTACTTCTATAGATTTTTATTCCGCGATTTATACTTTACCTCTTTTTTAAAATTTCCTTTATTTTTCCTTATACTCCTACTATATCTTTTTATTATTAAAGTATTTTTAAGGTTCTTAGGTATCTTTATCTTTATTATATCTTAACTACCTTACTCTATATAGCCTATTCTTTCTATTATTTCTATAGTCTATAATAAAATCGACCTCGTATTTAGTTTCTCTATTAAAAAGGTTATCTAATAGTATTTCTAGGGTTTCGTTAGGCTTATAGATATAAAGTTTAAAGCTTTATATATTAAATATACTATAAATATATATTATTAGTAGAAGGTTTAGTTCGATAGTATTTCTAGACGACTTAATTAATTTAATTTAATATAGGCCTATTTATTTAAGTTTTAGCTTTTAATATAGTCGTAAGAGGTTAATATTTTTCGTATTTAATAGAACCTATTAATTAACCTAGAAAGAGTACTCTTTTCGCTTTTTATTATATTATCGAGATATAAATACTTATATTTTTAGTAAAATCTCTCTTATAAAGTTTTTATTTTTTACTATTATCTCTACTCGGTTATCTACTTCCTCGGTATACTTATACGGTATTTCTACGGTATTATAAGGTATACGTAGCTCGTATTTAAATAAAAGCTTTACTAGGGTTTATTTTATTACTAAATACTTAGATATATTATATATAATTTAAGCTAGTAGTAGCTAGTTATCCTAGTTATCTTAATATTTCGAATAGTAATTTCTAAAGTACTATTCTAAGACCTAATTTTACTTTTCTATTTACTTATTAATCTAAAAGTAGAAGCTAATACTTAACCTTTTTTTAATAAGTAGGAGGTCGTAAAAACTAAATTATTATTTATTTATAAATACTAAACCTCTATCCGATATTATTCGTATTAGTAGCCTATAAAATTAGAAAATCTTATCTAAAAATAACTATACTAGATCTATACTATAGATATATTTTAAATAAGGGATATACCTAATTTATTTTATAAATCTATTTATAACTACTAGAATCGAATTATAGTACCCGCTTTTTTTAGAGGATATTAAAGGTAGGTCTATAATAAAATTAATAGTAATCTCTTACTATAGGTTTTAAAAAATAGGTAAAAGTTTAAGTAAACCGTATAGTTTTTTTAGTAAAGGCTTAGAAGCCTAATATATACTATAAGTATATACCTATTATTTAGTATTTTTATTAATATTAGGCTAGAAAAATATACTTTTAATACGAGTTACTATCCTAAATATACCCTAGTATATAGTATATAGGTTATTATAGTATAAGTATAATATTTTAATACTTAGACTTTCTAGGGTATATACTTTACTATTTAAATAGAGTAGACTATACTCTTTAAGCTAAATAGTCGATCTAGTTCTCTTAGACGTATTTTTAATATAATATATCTAGGACTATCTCTATTTAATAATAAAAGTATCCTTTTAATACGCCTTATAGAGTATATTATTAAATATAGTATTTTTAATAAGGTCTAACTATAGATTTAAATTAAAGAGTATAATACGTACTACTTTACTATCTTCTTTAAGGGTAGGGTTAGCCGTTTCCTCCCCGTCGATAATAGAGGATATTATAGACTATTTTCCCTAATAGTAGAAAAACTTAAAGTATATACTTAGATTACTATACTATTACTTAGATATCCTATTACTAGTTTTAAAAATCCTATCTCTTTAGGCTAGATATAGAGGTATTAATTTAGAAAACTTATAATATATTACTAGAGTACTAGCTTTAACTTAAGGGGAGTATTTTATAATAGGGTAATACTTAATAAAACTATTTAGTACTACTACTATATATTTAGTATACTTCTATAGTATAGTATTTTTATTTATAAAATACGATTAAAACTAAAGTATAATAGCCTATTTCGTTTCTCTTCTCTTTATAGGATTATTAAAATCTAGCTTTTACGATAGAAGATCTACTAGGTTCTTCTACTTTAGAAGATAAGTAATTATAAAATTAAAAAAAGCTAGGTATAATAATATTATTATTTATTTTAGAGATAATTAGGGTTTTAATAGTAGATATTTAATATTTAAATAATCTATTTTTATATTTATAAGTACCGAGGTATATATAAAATAATACCTCTAAATCTTAAAACTCTTATAAATAATTAGAAACTCTATATCTAGGGTATCGTAGTATAATTTAGCGTTCTTAAGCTTCCTCGATATAAAAGCTATAAAGGCTTACGCCCCTATAGGCTACTTCTAGCTAAGGATAGCTCTAATTATAAAATCTAAAGTATTAGTCTTAATATAAATAAGGTATTTAGGCCGAAAGTAGGCTAGTACGCTAGTTTCCGTAAAGGCCTTTTTTAGTTCTTCTACTATTTACCGGCCCTTATCCCCTATATCTAGGGGTCTTATACGGAGCCGTTTTCCTTAAATCATCTTCTATTAAACTATAAAAAACTTCTTATATATAGTTTTAGTATTATAGTATTATCCTAGTATATTAGGTTACTTAAAAGAACTATAATTCTACTATAGTTCTTAATAAACCGTCTATAATAACCGGTTAATCTAGTAAATAATATAATATCTTATACTAATTAAGGCTTAGGCTAATCGAGTATCTCCTTAACTTTTATAAGATCTATACTAATTCCCCTAATACCTACGACTTAATTAAAATAACCTACTTCGTTAGTCTCGAACTTATACTTCTTAAAGTTCTTATAGAAGCTAGTATATCGAAGGGCTTTAACGATTATTTTTATATAATTAATATATTCTTCCGGTATATTACTATAGATAAGTATATTATCTCTATATATAATATAATAGGTATTTATAAAATCCTTTAAAATATCTTCTATATAATTTTAAAATATACTAGGCGTATTTATAAGCCCGAATAGTATTACTATATATTTAAAGTACCCGTATCAATATTTCTATATTATCTTCTACTTATTACTTTTATAAATACGTACCCTATAATATATATTCTTAAAATTTAGTTTTAAGAAAACCTTAACTTTCGATAGGCGTTCGAGGATATTATTAATTAATAGAAGAGGTATATAATCTTTCTTTATAATAGTATTAAGCTTACGGTAATCTATATATAGTTATAAAATATTTCCTTTTTTTAGTATAAAAAAGACTAGGGCTTTTAGAGGGCTATTACTTCTACGAATTTATCTTAAGTCTAGAGTTTATTCTATATATTCTTTAAGGGTTTTTAACTCTTTCTTATATAATAGGTAGATAAAAGTATACTTAGGGGGTAAGCCCTCTAAGTCGATTATATAGGTTTTCCCGCCTAGTAGGGGTAATCTATTTATAGCCTCTATATCTAGGAACTTCTCTTCTTTATTAGTCTACTAGCTAGGGTACTCTTATAATATAATTATAGTATTTTTATCTTTATCGTAATCGAATATATAAGCGAATTTAATTATTATATTCTACGAATACTCTAATAATATATTAACTATTTAATATACTACTATATTTAGAAGGTCTTACCTCTATATAAGGGTAGTAATAGGAGGCTTTTTTAGGGGTAACCCTATATATTATAAGTATACGTAAACTATTATAGTATTCCTAGTATATTATATTTCTTCTAAAGTAGAAATTAATTTAATACTATCTTATCCTTCTTTTAGAAAGCGATAATACTACTAGCCCGTTAAGAAGTATATATCGGGGTCTACTTTTATTAATTAATCTAACCCGATTACTATCTAGTACTTAAGATTATAGATCTTCGTAATAATTATATTATAACTAAAAGTCTAGGTTTTTTCTTCTAAATTTATATTCTTTATAATAGTAATTACTTTTCCTCTTATTTTTATATCTTTTTAAGTTATTAGGGTATTAATTATATCTCCTATAAGAATAGGTATAGCCCTACTTTTTTTCTTCTATTAGGTTTTATCGATTATAATTTATAATTTAGCCTTTATATTTAGAAAAGGATTTATATTTTCTTATTAATATCTTACTTTTATAATAATAGGTATAATAAGTCCTTTTTTATAAGGATAGGTTATCGGGCTTTATCTTAAAGTCTAGTTCTAATTATCGGTATTCTATTATTATTTAACTTCTCTTATATAATTATTTTAACTAGAAGAAGGGGTAAGCTATAATTTTTAGTTATATAGGACTTTTTACTATACTAGGTAAAGTTTAGGGCTATATATTAAAATCTTATATAACCTATAAGTTTATATTTATAGTACTTAAATATAGAAGAATCTCTCCTTACCCTATACCCCTAAAGTATATTTATAATATAGCTAAAATAAGGCTACTTATTAATTATACTATTTTTCTAGGTTTTTAAAAAGTTTATAAATAAGCCTTCTAGTATATTATAAGGTCTTTTAGTACTTCTATACTTTAAATCCCTATTATAATTATTCTTATACCCTTTATCCCTTAAATAGTAGGTCTACTATAGGGGTTTTTCCTCGGCTAAAGTAAAGTTTTTAGCTCTTAGAAAGTAGGGGGAGGAGAACTAGCCCTAGGGATAATAATTTTCTTATTTTTCTTATTAACTATATAATAGATTATAAATACCTAGAAGGGTTCGGGGAGTTCTTATAAAATTTTAGTTTTAATTCTTAGGATATTATAAATTAAAGTAATTAGTAATTTATATTCTTATTATCGTTAGTCTATTAATACCGCTATAGTATCTCTACTATATAGGTAAAATAGGGTTAATTCTAAATCTAAGAATCTTAAGAAATTATTCTAAGTAACCCTAGATATTTAGTTATCGTAGGTACTAGTAATATATATAGTCTAATAAGTCCTAGTTTATTTCCTAAAATTAGTTTATTTTAGTATTACTTTCTCGATATCGTCTTTAATTTTATATAAATTAATAGTATAGTATAGTTATTATAGAAAAGTATTTTTATTTTCTTTTAAGTTCTTTTTAAACTTAATAAGTAGACTTATTTATAGAATTATCGTATAAGTCTTACTAAATACCTAGGGCTTATCCTCTTTTTTCTAAGCTACTTATATAGTATATATATTTTAATTTACCTCCTTCTAGATTTTAGGTTAGGTAAATAGATTAGGGGTTATAATACTATTACTTAGTTAATATTAATATTTTTCTATTACTACTATAATATACTTATAATATTATTTTTCGATTACTTCTTTTAAGAGTACTAGTAGATCTAGAAGGAGAGGAGGAGAAAAAAGAAAAAGTCTATAAAATACGGTAACTAATTTAGTTTTTTCTTAGATAGGAGAACCTCTATCTTATTCTACTTATTATCTCCTTTCTTCTTTATTTTATAGTATAACCGAGTAGTTATAAGTAGTAACTATTTTAGTTTATTATATATAAAATATAATTAAGTATCGGGTTACTATATATAAAATATAATTAAATATATAGCTCGTAATTATAGATATATTTTTATAGTATTCTTATAACGTCTCCGGTCCCTAAGGCCTATTAGTCTATAGAATAGGTAAAAGTTATTCTATTAGGCTTTTTAGCGCTTAAGGTATATAAGTTAGATAGTAAAGGTATTATAATCCTATTATATATATATATTATAGATAAAGTATAGATATAAAATAGATCGTATATAGTTAATTAAAGTTTCTTTTATAATTATAGTAGTATAACTTTTATAAGGAGCTAGATCCCCTTTTTCTAGTAGGTTCCCCTTTTATCCTTATATAGGCGCGTATTCTTAGCTACCCCTTTTTCTATCCCTAAACTCTATCCCTAGCGTAAAAGCTTTATCCCTAGTATAAAAGCTTCTTCTAGGACCTATTTTTATCCTTTATATAGGCGTCTATTGCCACCTGCTATACTACACTCGTGCCAGTCCATGACATAGGGTTATCTTTAAAGGGGAGGCCTATTTATATATATACTAATAGTAAAGTAGCTATAAAAATAGCCTCGAATCCGGAAATAGCTAATTATACTACTTATATACGTAAGTATTATTATTTTATTAAGTAAGAAGTAGCGGATTAGTACTTAGCGATTAAATTTACCCTAAGAACGGAGTAGATAGTAGATAGTTTAATAAAGTACTTAAATAGAGAGGCTTTTAAAACGTTTATAAAATACCTAAAGATAGAAACCGTAATATAATTACTTATAGGAGGTAATTACTTTTAAAATTACTATACTAGGATTTATTTATTTAAGGGTACGGACGGACTAGACGATCTAGTATATATATACGACGAGAAATAAAAAAGCTATTCGGAAATAGCTTTATTATACTATATTAGAAGCTAATTCCGAGGGGGAGTATAAGGATATAAGTACGGCTAGGTAGATATTATACTTATCGTAGTTTATACGTTTTAGGGCTAGCTAGTAATACCTATATATAACGCTATATCTACGGTAGGCCACCTAGATAGATATCTACTATAATTAAAGAGTTTTACGATAGATTTAATTAAGTAACTATAATACGATCTATCTAGCGGTAGGGTTTAGTAATATCTAGGCCCTAACCAGCTGCAGTTGCCTCCACTAAATCTCACAATATAGTATAGATCAAGTTTAGTTAATTAAAGCTTCTATCGTAATAATAGTAGTATATTATTTATAAGGAGCCCGATCCCCCTTTTCTAGTAGGTTCTCCTTCTATCCTTATATAAGCATATACCCCTAGCTACTTCTTTTATCCTCTTTAGACTATATCCCTAGATTATAAGCTTTATTTAAGACTATTTCTATTTTTTATATAGCTAATTAATACTATTTACTATACTATAATCGTACTAGTTTATAATAGAGTACCCTTTTGTTGTGCAAACAGGTGGTCAGAATAGGTGGATTAGGCTCGCTACTGATCACTAAATGATATTATATAATAACGAAGTATACGTTATATAATCTATACTGATCTTTAATTATTTATATATTTAAAAAAATAGATTCTATACTCTCTAGAATATAAGAATAGAATAATAAGGGGGTTTATAATCTATAGTACTATAGAAAGACTCTACGTATAGGATTTATTTATACGATAGTTATAAGCCTAGTACTCTTCCTCTAAACTATAAACTAGTAAAACCCCGCTCCTATAGTTAATTATACCCCCCGCTTTAAAATAGTTTTAGAAGACTTTTTCTTAAATTAAGCGAATACTATAAGTAAAGAACTAAGTATAAAAATCCCTATAGAGTAGATTCTTAAAAATACTCTATAGTAGACTAATTAGTATTCGCTTCTCTTTATATATATAAGCTTTCGAGGTATCTAGAAAGACGTTAATCTAGATAAAGAAGATAAAGCCGATCCTATTATTTAAGAGATTAAGAGTAAGGAAACCGTACGATATATAATAGTTTAGAACTAGATCTAAATTTTAGTCGATTAAAATATTATCGGAAAAATCTCTTTTAAACTCTAAAGAGAAGGAAAAGTTAACCTATAAGTAATTATTAAAGTTTTAAGAAAACGACTCGTACTAACCTAGTTTTTAGTAAAAGAATAAGTACGTATTAATTATAAGTCGATACTTAAAAAAGTATAAAAAAGAAGAATTAAACCTAATAATTAGTATTAGTAGTACTATAAAACTATAATATAGGCCTAAGTTAAAAAATACCTAGAGGTAGAAGGCCTTTTAGTAGTAAAAGACTTCCTAAATACTATTTTAATACGCTTAGTACCTAGATAAGTCTAATAAAACTTTAATAACCTCCTACGTAATAAGAGCTTAGGAAAGACCCCTATAACCCTAGAAGAACTTATAAAGATATTTAATCTAGCTTAATAAGTAAATACCTAATAGTACTAGGATATAGTTACTAGGATAGGGTTATTTACTATAATAAAAGTAGTAGAAGAATAGATATAAACTTAAGGGAAGAAAAAGGGTAGAAAGAAAGGAAGTAGAAGCTCCTATACCTCTAAAAAGAATAAATACCTATATTTAGAAATAAGAAGTTACTTTTAGAAGCCGGAAAAATATAATAGACTTCGAAAAGTACTTACTTATAATTTAAATAATACTAAAAAGTAATTTAGAAACTTTATTAATAATAAAGTAATATTTATTTAGAACTAAATAATAGAACTATAATAAGAAAAATTAAAAAAAGAACTTAAGAAAGAAGGATAAAAACTAAAGTAATTTTAAAAGAATACCTAGACCTAATACCTAGGTTCTTTTAATATAGCGGTAATTTCTCTAACCTTAATTAAATACCTAGAAAATAAAAAGGTATTCTTAATAGTATTTCGATAGTATCCTCTATTTTAGAGTACTTTTCTTAATAACTATAATATAATCTATTTAGTAAATAACTAGAAGTTACTCGAATTAGGCTTATTCGAACTAGCTAAGAATAATTAAATAGTAGAGTACGGCTTATTAGAACTTCTAATAACCGGATATAGGCGTAGAATTATATAAAAAGTATTAAATAGGAGTAAAGGTAAAGGAATAGAAGATCTTATTTTATTAAATATAGTAGTAGTTAAGGGTTTTTATATTAATATTATATCGGAGTTATTATTAAAGAAGAAAGGAGTTTAGTACTATAAATTAGATAATATACTTTATTTCGGAAATACTATCTCCGATAATAGAATTATCCGAAAACTAGAAAATAAGTATAAGTTTATTTTCTTTAAATATAAACTACTTAACGCTTATATAGAGCCCTAAATCGCTTTTTCTAGTTATAGATTAATAGCGAATACTATAATTATATATATTAAGAAAATACTAGATATAGAAAGTAATAATTAAAGTTATTACTTAAGAAGAGATTTAGAAGACTTATAGTATTATAGAGTAGGATATCTAGGACCCTACGCGCTTTAGTACTTAGTATAGAAATAAAGATAAAGGCGAATCTACTTAAAAACCTATAACTAGAGTATATTAAAGTAGTATTAAAGCTAATTAATATCTCTCTATTAAGACGAAACGAGATAAAAATTTTATCTAAAATATTTCTAGTATAGTTTAAGTAGTAGTTTCGATTCTAGAAGCCCGATTTCGTACTTAAATAAATACGAGACTTATAGCTAGATTAGAGTAATATTTTCGTATATAGATACTATACCTATCTATTATAAATCGATCGAGTAGCTAGTAGATATAAATAAGACTATAAAGTTATACCGAGAGAGTATATTAGATACCTAGTTAGATATCGTATAACTAATATTTATAAGATTTAGATACCCTAATTTTAGAAAGTTATTACTATAAGAAATATTAGATTTAATAAAGAATACTTCTATAAGTAGGAAAAAGAAAAATAAGAAGGCTAATTTATATCTATATTACGGGTAATAATAGAAGCTCTAGAAGAACCTAGCTAATTCTAAGACGTTAGAATAGTTAAATAGTAGCTCGAAGTATTTAAAGAAGATAATTCTCTAGCTCTTATAGAGCCTAAAGCTTAAATAGAAAAGACTAATACTACCCTAGAAAAGGAAAAATCGGGGGTAAAAAAGCCTAAATCTCCTAATTAGTAAGTAGAGGTATATAGTATTAGACTTTTAACCCCTAAATATACTCCTAAGCCCGAATAAGAAGTACTATATATATAGGAGGAATTATAGAATTAATTATAATAGTATAAATATAAAATAGTAAATTTAAATAGTAACTAATTTCTAAACTATAAAGTAGAAAAACTTAGGAGTATAGCTAATTAACCTAATTATATAACTAAAATAGAGGAGATTATACTTAAAAAAGAGTTAGATTTAAAAACTAAAAGATTTATTAAAATAATATAATTATTAGATAAAGAAACTCGAGAAGAGCTAGAATAATAATAAGTTCTACCTAAAAACCTATCTCTAGTACGAGTACTTATAAGAAGTAGATTAAGAAGTAGAAGAGTATTACTAGCCTAAATAGGGATATAAATAAGCTTAAGAATTAGAGAAAGAAATAAAAAAACCGAAAAGAACTTCGTAGTATTTTTTAATATCGAAACTTATTTACTAAAGAATATAGAATTTACGAATAAAAGTTCTTATAAAAATATTAGTAAATTAGCGATTTTAATACTTATAATTATATATAGAAATATTAAATAAATACTACTAGATAATAATAATAGTTATAGAATACTATATATAGTATTTACTACCGCTACGAAGTATAATAAGGGTAGAAGAATATATAGAAATAGTCTATAAAAACTACTAAATTATTATAAAAATATACTATACTACCTAATAAAAAAAGAGTTTAAGAAAATAATAAAACTTAAAATAGATAAAATAGAGAAGATAAATACCTAGGTAGTCGTAAATTAGTTAAGTATTAATAAAAAACCCCTACCGTTATACTAGGTTTATATATATAAGCTTAACGAAAACGGCTTATTACTACGCGCTAAAATACGAGTTTATATAAGAGATAATCTTTAATTCTAGGATTTACTAGTTTTAATATATATAGTAATTCTCGTAGTAAAGACCTTTCGAATAATAATAGTACTTATAGTAAAATTCGATCTAGAATATAAGTAATTTAACTTTATTAATACTTTTCTAAACGCTTTAATAAGAGGAATAGTTATCTACGAGCTTCTAGAAGGTTATAAATAAGATAGTAAGTATATAATTATACGAAAAGCGTTATATAGTCTTAGAGAATTACTTTTATTATAGTATTAAGAACTTAAAAATACTATAAAGAAGTTTAATCTTATTACTAGTAAAGAGGAACTATACCTCTTTTTTAATAAGGAATAGATAGTCTTTATATTAGTATATATTAATAATCTACTCCTAATCTACTATAAACGCTATATCTAGACTACTAAAGTACTTATTACGAAGGTTTTAGAATAGTATAAAGTAAGAAGTATAGGGCTAGTATCTTAGTTCTTAGGGGTAAGAGTAGTACGGAATAGAGAAAAACGAACGATACGACTAGCTTAAAATACCTATATCGAGAAGTTTATAGTATACCTATTCGAATACCTACTAATATCACGGGCTGACTTTTGCTAGGTATGCTTTAGCGTAGAGTTTTCTATATAATTATTCTAATTAGGGAAGGAAGAGAAAGCTATTTAAAATAGTAGTAGCGGAATCTACTTTAAGAACCCTAGTATAATATACTTTTTATAAAATATAGTATATATTATACTTATATTATAGATTTATTCTATAATATTACCCCCCTCCCCTCCTCTACTTATAAGATTATTCTATATTTTCCGGTTTTTCGTCGTCCTCGTATTCCTCTAGTTCTTTATCGTCGGCGGCGTATTATAACTAGTATTAGAGGTTCTTTAGTAGTCCTAATTAGTCTTTAAATTCGCTATAGAAATCCGTTAGGCGATTCGGGGCGTATTTAAAGTTATTCGTAGGATACTAGGTATTATCCGGGTTTTATCTTTTCTAATTAGCCTAGTATTAGAGTTTACTTTATTATACTTAGCTATATTTAATCTAAAATACTTCTTATTTAGGCTCCCTATTTATATTATCTAGCTCCTCGGGCTCGTACTATTATCCTAGTAGGCTTTTATTATTATATTTCTAGAAGTATTCGGTATTAAATACTCTATATAAGTACTAGTATACTAGTATATCGACTTCCTAAAACTAGTTTACTTTCCGGATTACTTTAAATAGGCTTATATTCCGGTAGCTACGGTCCGTTTATTATCTAGCTATATTAATAAATACTAGATCTCTTATATCCTAATCTACTTTTTAGTAGTACTTATTAGCCTAGTAATATTATTATTCTTATATATATATAGTATTTTCTTAGGCGGTTTTCTAGGCCGCTTTATACTATTATACTTAAGTTTAGGCTTCCTCTTTTATAGTATATTTCCTTATAGTAGTAGTTAGTAGTATATCCTCCTAATTTAAGTAACTCCTTAATTAGAAGTTTATTTCTAGTTTAATAAGTACTATACCGATTATTTCGTATACTATTATTAGCTATATATAATCTATATATATAAGGTATTTACTCTAGTTCGTTTTATACTTATCGAGGTATAAGAGTAAATACTTTTTAAAGTACTAGTTTATAATCTCTATATTACTATTAATCTATAAGTAATAGGAAATACTAAGTTTTTATTTAATACTAAAGTATTTATATATCTCTTTCTACTATTCCGAGATAAACTAAGGCCTTTAGTCTAATATTACTAAATCGGGAAGTCCGAAGTAGTAGAAGACTTTATTATAAAAGAGAGTTATAGTCTATTAGGTAATTACTATTTTCTAGTAAAATATAGTAATTACCTATTTATTTAGCTAGTAGATTACTATAAATATATTATCGTATCCGGTTTTATCGAGTAGTATTTCCTTAAAATCTATTAAGATATCCTACTATAATTAGTAAGGTATTAGGAGTAGCTATAGTAGGCTAAGTATCCGGTCCCGCTAGGTTTTATAGTAGCCGTATATATAATAGGCTTTTCGGAATATTATTATATTTTTTCCTATACCTTTCTAGTAGTAGTAGTAGTATAGGGTATATTCTATTTTCGTATATCTACTATACCCGGCGACTAGTAGTATATAGGCTTCTTTAATTAGCTAAGTTCGGAGTTCGGGGTACTCTAGGGGGACCTAGAGCTTCTTAAGGTTATAGATTAAGCTATTTTCTAGTATCTATCCGTCTTTTCCGTTATACGCCTATATATATTCGGGCTTTTTAGTAGTCTAGTTCTTCTATAGAACTTAGTCGATTAATTTAGTCTTAAAGAGCTCCTCTACTATAACGGTCTACGTAAGAGGTGAACCTTTTTACGTAGAATGAGATTATATTCTAAACTAAAGAGAAGGGAAGAAAGAAGGAGATCCTATAGGAGGCGTAAGGTTTTTTATATATAGCGAGGGACCTTTAAAAAATCCGGAGAAGTCCGTATAGTTCTATAAGCTTAGACTTAGGTTTTAGTCTAATAGAAGAAACTAGTAATATATCTCGGGGTTTCCCTACGCTAGGGTTCCGGAATATACTATTATCGATTTACTAATTCGATAGTTAAACTACTAAATTAAAAATAAATTCTTTAAAATACTTAAGTTCTCCTAGTTCTATAAGTAGTATTTTCTTATCGATTTAATTAGTATTAGTAGAATTAGACGGCGGCGAAAATAATAGGGTATTAGGTAATTAGTCTACGTATAGGGCTACTTATAATTAGTAAAAGTATAGCTAAAACTTTTAAAAAGGTTTTAATTTTTTATATTAGCCCCCCTCTCCCCCCTTTTTCTAGGGTTTTATAG
This sequence comes from Tympanopsis confertula, assembly GCA_026745395.1. Classification (NCBI taxonomy): domain Eukaryota; kingdom Fungi; phylum Ascomycota; class Sordariomycetes; order Coronophorales; family Scortechiniaceae; genus Tympanopsis; species Tympanopsis confertula. Next base: position 13,369 of record JAOYNU010005562.1, read on the forward strand.
CCTACGGAATTTCTAAAAGACTAGATTCGTAGACTTCTAGAGCTTCGGTATCTAGAAAATCTTCTAGGGGTTTTTTAATAAGTTCTATATAATTTTTCTATTTAATTAGAATACTAAAGTAGCTATTTCTAGATTAGTAGTACTATAAGATCTTTTCTATAACCTACTCTCCTTCGATATAGTCGTTAAAAGTTTCTAATAATTAGATTAGGGGTAGTTCTAAGTAAGTTATATTTTAAAAAAGAAGTAGGTTTTCGGAGGCTTAGTATAGAATATCTACGTAGAAAATAGGGTAAATTCTAAAGGGGGTATCGAGGCGAATAATATAAAATCCTACTAGACTTATAACCCTATATAGTAGGGCTATTTAATCTAGTTTCTTTAAAAATCTAATAGTTCTAATATTCTTTAAATATAGTAGAACCTTATCCCCTATTTTATAGGATTCCGAGGCCTATTATAGCTAATTTATATATTTCTCCTAGGTTTTTTAGGTATCTACTATCGCTACTATTACTAAATTATAATAATTTTTTAGTTTTCTAACCTATTCGCGCCCCTTTTCGGCTAAAGAGATAATAGATCTAGTAGATAGTCTTATATTAGGTTCTAGGGTCTCGAAGTAGTATCCGTAATTTAAGAAGAATAGAGAGAATTTAGTAAATATAAATTTTCGGTTACTAAAAGCGAGTATTACGCTAAGTAGTAATATATCCTAGTTATTTTAGTTAAATAAATAAAATATCTATAAGTAAACCTCTAGTTCTATATTTAAATATTCTATAGAGCTATTAATCTAAAGGTAAAAAGCCGTAGATAAATACTACTAAATCCCTAGAAACTAGTAGACTTCTTTCTAAAATAAACCGGTAAATTAAAGTCTTCTATCGGAAATTATAGTATAGGGGAGTCTATAATATATATAGATATACTATAAGAAAATATAAGTAATATCCGGGGCTTCTATTATTTTTATCGGTATAAATAAAGGGTTTTTCGTAAGTCTATCTATAATTACTAGTATAATAGACCCGTTAAGGGTTTCGGGGAGGTCTATTATAAAATCTATAGATAGTTCTTACTAGGATCGTTCCCGAATAAGTAGGGGTTTTAGAAGACCTTTTTTCTAATCTCTCTAGACCTTATTTTACGAATAGATCTAGTAATTTCGTATAAAACGATATATATCGGAGGATAGGCCTAACTACGTATAGTACCTAGAAACTAGATCTCTCGTAATTTCTCTACTAAGGTAACTAGTAGTAGGGGAGTCGTAGATTCGCTAGATAATCTTAGTTCTAAGGGGCTCGAAGAAAGGTATCTAGATTTAGTCTCTCTATATTAAATAGTTCTCTATATTAATAGAATACTCGGATATAGATACTAGTAAACCCTAACTAATAGGAAACTACTAGTTATATTCGTAGACGGCTTACCGAATCTTCTAGTATTTAGAGTTCTTTTCTAGACCTTCTAACTATAGATTCGATAGTTCTAAGTCTTTAAAAAGGGTCCTAAGGGGGTCGGCGAGTTCGGAGATAGAAAGAGGTTTATTTTCGGGTCCGGAGTTACTATCGGATATCTATATAGTTTTAATTTTTATTTTTAATTTATCTAAGGTATTAGAAAAATTAGAAAGTAATTAAAAGGTTTTACTAGATATTCTATTATTAGATATATCTTTCGGTAGATCTTAATCTCTTCTAGAAAGGGTATCGGAAGAGACTTATATAATACCGGGCTAGTAGATAAATTTAAACTTAAATTTAGATAGTTCTTCTCCTTATTATATCTATCGTTTAGATAGATATTACCGGGTCTAGAAATAGACTAAATTCTAGTAATCCGTATAAACTATAGAATTTATACTTTTAAGCTCGGAATATTACTCTCTAATATATAATATAATAGATAGAAGTTCTTTATTATATATAGGGTAATTAATTTTAGTAAGGGATAGTTTTCTCGAATAGTATTTTATAAGTTTTTAGAAAAGGTTTTCAGGGTCTTATTATATAAGTACGCCTTTTAAAGTATAACCGGAGGTATCCGCTTCTATAGCTATAGGCTTAGAAGGATCCTAGCTAGCTAGGGTCTCGGAATCGATAAAGGCTTTTTTAAAGTTCTTAAAAGCGTTCTAGTAATCCGTATTCTACTTAAAAAAAGTATCTTTTTAATTAGATTCGTAAAAGGTCTAGTAATATCCGATAAATCTTTAATAAAGACCTTATAATAGTTTATAAATCCTAAGAAGCCTCGTATACCTTTTATAGTTTTTAGGGGTTCTTACTCTTAAATAGCTTTTATTTTTTCGGGTTTAGTATTTATACTTATTTTAGATTTAATTATAAAACCTAAATACTTAACTTCTAGGGTTTCGAAACTAGATTTAGAGAAATCTAATTATAGGTTAGTTTTAGAGAATTTCGAGATTATAGAACGGACTTTTTAATAGTAATCCTCTTTAGATCTATTAGAATAGATAATAAAATTATCTAAATAAGCGGAGTAGAAAATATTAAGATATTCGCGAAAGATATCGTTTATATATTATTAAAATAAGGTAGGGGTACTAGATAAACCGAAAAAAGTAATTAGCTACTCGAAAGAATTTAATCTAGTTCTAAAAACTATTTTCTACTTATCTCCTTCGCGTATCCGGAGATAGTAAAAAGCTAATATAATATCGACTTTAGAAATCTACTTAGAACTAACTATCTACTATAGAGTCTCTAATATAAAAAGTATCGGATAAGTATTATATTTCGATATAGTATTTAACCCTCGATAATCTATATAAAAGTATAAGCTACCTCTAGGTTTCTTTACGAAGAGAACTAGAATAATAGCTAATAAAAAAGAAGCCTTTATAAAGCCTTAATCTAGTAATTCGTATAAGGTTTTCCGTAGTACTAGAAGTTCCTCTCTAGATATTGAATATAATAGTATTTTTAGAATAGTAGTATCCGGAAATAGGTTTATTTTATAATCTAAACCGGGGTAAAAAAGTAGTAGTTTTTTAGTTTTTTTTCTATTAAAAACTTCGATAATAAAGAGTAATTAGGTAAAGGCTTCGAGATAAAGGTCTTTTTCTTTTTTAATAGCGAGGGCTTTCTAAATATCTATAAAAGAATCTAAGAAAACGTATATAAGTAGTTTTTCTTTTAAAACCCTAATTAAAAAGGTTTTAAAATTAGTAAAAGAGATTTAAATAATTTTAGGGTCTATAGATACTAGTACTATAGATATCTTAAATTTATAAAGTCTTTAGATAGTTATAGTATTAGTAATTAGGCGAAGAGAGGTATTATAGAACTATAATTACCTTTTTCTTAAGATTATAGGATCGGACTAGCCGGGGATTATATAGGCCTAAATACCCTTACGAAACCTACTTATATCTAGTTTAAAATAAGCTATCTAAGATATAGTAGGTTAAAAGTCTTTAGGCTAATTAACGATTTACTAAAAGTAGTAGGGCTAAATCGGGTAGAAAGTAACTCTATATTTAGTAGAAACTCTATTAGATATTATAGTAAAACTATAATATTTAGAATCGATAAAAGGTTTTATATTAGATCTATTATTTATAATAGTATTTATATAAGTACCCTCTTCTTCTAAAAAGGCTAGGGGTTAAACGGGGATTTCCGGGGGTTCTAAAGACTTTAAATTAAAATTTTAACTTAAAATTATTCTTTTTCCGATTCCGAGTTTTCTAAGTTATCCGAGAAAATTTCGATAATTTTAGGGGTTTTCTTAATTTTCGTAGTTTTAGTAAAAGCTTTTATAGTCGGGGCTAGAGTTTCTTAAATAGCCTTAGATATCTAAGGCTCTTCTAGGACTAGAATAGGGTTTCTAATATAAGTTTAGATCTAAGAAAAAGTTATAAAATAAGAAATATATAAATAGCTTTTCTAAGTATAGTAGAAATAAAGCCCGAGTTAGAATTTTTCTTCTTTTTCTTCTAGGGTTAAACGGCTTTTAGAGATCCTAAAAAAGGGTTCTTAGTTTATAAAATTTTTATAAGAAGTCTAAATAGTCTAAGAAAACCCCCGAGTCCGGAATTAGCTAATAAAAGCCTAAAAGAGGTTTAGTAGGGTATAAGAGGAGGAATAATACTTCTCGTAGTAGGCTAGGTTTTCTAAATCTAAAATAAATCCTAGAAAAGTCTTAATATATAAGGCGTAAGTCTAGGGTTTTTCTCGACTAATTAGGGCTTTTTAGAGATCTAGAGAGATATTCTTTTCTAAATACGAGATTTTTATACTTTCTAAAGTATTTATAAACTTAATTTTAGTAAAAAAATATTTAAATTTCGGAAAATAAAAAATAAATAAATTTTTTTCTTTTATTTTTTCTTCTCGGAGTTTATTTTAAATTTTAATTATTTTATTAAAATCTATATAAATAAATTCTAAGTAAATTAATAGATTCGAAAAGTTAATAAATTTTTATTTTTTTATATTTTAAATATAAATTAATATAAAGAATTAAATTAAAAATTCTATTTTATTATAAATATAGTAGAATTAAATAAAAAGGATACTAATAGAAGTTCTATTAATACTAATTTTAACTTAGGTTTTTAAAAATTAAATTTTAAAATCCTTTTATTTTCCGGAAAAATAGGGGATATCGGGGAAAGCCTTTTTAAGCCGGGGATTCTTAGGGATATTAGCCGGCTCTAGTACTAGAGTAATTAGAAGGGCTTTAAGGGCTTTTTAGAATTAATTCTAAAAATTCCGGATAACTTCTTCTTATATAGTTTACGAGGTAACTATCCTATTTATACTAGCCTTTAAGTAGACTAGATACTAGGCCTAAGGGTCCTAGGGATTTATTATAAGGTCTCGAAAATCTTCTAGAGTTCTAGAGTTCTAAGTTTTTTTAAGAATCTCTAAATCGTAGAGTCCTTATTAGAATAATAACCTATTATAAAGTATACTCTATTTCCTAGGAAATTCTACTAAATAGAGAGTTCT
>JAOYNU010005673.1:0-18333 GCA_026745395.1 Tympanopsis confertula
TAGGGGTCTTAGGGGTCTATTATAAGGTCTCGGGGGGTTTTCTAGAATTCTAGAGTTCTAGGTTTTCTTAAAAGTCTTTAAATCGTAGAATCCTTATTAGAATAATAACTTATAGTAAAGCGTACTCTATTTCCTAGGAAATTCTACTAAACGGAGAGTTCTAATTTTAGAATACGAAAAAAAAGGACTTAGAAAAGTTCTAAGAATAAAGAAGGGTTTTAGGAATTTCGTAAAGTTTAAGGGGGCCTAGATATCGTCTAGGGCTTTCCTAGGGGTTATAGGGGCCTAGATACCGTCTAGGACTTTTTCTATAGTTCCGGGGGCCTAGATATTGTCTAGGACTTTTTAGGGTTCTTAAAAGAGTTTAGAATAATATAATAATCTATATAAGAGGTAAACCTTTTTACGTAAAATAAGATTATATTCTAACTAGAGAAAAGAAGAGGAAGAGGAAAACCCTAAGAGAGGCGTAGGGTTATGTAAAGGGTTAAGACCCTTCTAAAAGCCTCGGCCACGCCCTCGCTAATCCAAATTCCGTCTTTCGATAGTGGCGAATCCTTCGATAAGTAGCGAACTAAGCTTCTTCTATTAAGTCTAGACCTAGGTCTAGGCTTATAGAACTATATAGACTTCTTCGGACCCCTTAGGGGTCTTTTACTATATATAAAGAACCCTACGCCTCTCGTAGGGTCTTCTTCTCTTTCCTCTTTTCTTTAGTTTAGAATATAATCTTATTCTACGTATAAAGGTTTATTTTTTATATAGATTATTATATTATTCTAAACTCTTTTAACCCTAAAAAGCCCTAGACAATATCTAGGCCTCCCGGAACTCTAGAAAAAGTCCTAGACGATATCTAGGCCCCTAGAACCTCTAGGAAAGTCCTAGACGATATCTAAGCCCCTAGACTCTCTATAAAAATCCCTAGACGATTTCTAGGCCCCCTTTAAACTTTACGAACTTCTTAGAATTCCCTAGAACTTCTCTAAGCCCTTCTTTTTCGTATTCTAAGATTAGAACTCTCTATTTAGTAGAATTTCCTAGGAAATAGAGTACGCTTTACGATAGGTTATTATTCTAATAAGGATTCTACGATTTAGAGACTTTTAAGAAAACCTAGAACTCTAGAATTCTAGAAAACCCCCCGAGACCTTATAATAGACCCCTAAGACCCCTAAGCCTAGTATTTAGCCTACTTAAAAGCTAATATAAATAAGATAGCCGTTTCGTAAACTATATAAGAAAAGGTTATCCGGAACTTTTAAAATTAATTCTAAAAAGCCCTTAGGGCTCCCCTAGGCTATTTAATTTCTCTAGTACCGGAATAGACCGGGGCCCCTAAGAATCCCCGGCCTAAAAAAGCCCTCTTTAATATCCCTTATTTTACTAGAAAACGAAAGGATTTTAAAGCCTAGCTTCTAGAAGCCTAGGCTAAGATCGGTATCGATAGGACCTCTATTAGTACCCTTTTCGCTTAGTTCTATTATATCTATAATAGGATAGAATCTTTAACCTAGTTTTTCGTATTTATTTATATTTAAAATATAGAAAAATAAAAATTTATAGTTTTTTCGAATTTATTAATTTTTTTAGAATTTATTTATATTAATTTTAATAAAGTAATTAAGGCTCGAGATAAATTCTAAGAAAAAAAATATAAGAAAAAAACTTATTTACTTTTTATTTTCCGAAATTCGATTACTTTTTTACTAAAACCGAATTTATAAATACTTTAGAAAGTATAAAATTCTCGTATTTAGAAGGGAATATCTCTTTAGACTCCTAAAAAGCCTTAATTAGTTAAGAAAACCCCTAAACTTATACTTTATAAATTAAAACTTTTTTAAAATTTATTTTAGATTTAGAAAACCTAGCCTACTATAAGAAGTATTACTCTTTTTCTTATATTTTACTAAATATCCCCCGGGCCCCTATTAATTAATTCCGAATTTAAAAGTCTTTTTAGATTACCTAGACCTCTTATATAGACTTTATAGACTAGTAACTCTCTTCTAGGATCTCTAAGGGCTACTTAACCCTAGAAGAGAAAGAAGAAAAATTCTAATTTAATTTTTACTTCTACTATATTTAAAAAAGCGATTTATATACTTTTTACTTTATAGTTTTTACTTAAACCTAGGGTTCTATTAGAAACCTTATTCTAGCCCTAGAAGAGCCCTAGATATCCGGGGCTATTTAAGAAAACCCGGCCCTTACTATAAAAGCCCTTATTAAAACTATAAAAATTAAAAAAAAACTTTTAAAATTATTAAGATCTTCTCGGATAACTCGGAAGACTCGAAATCGTAAAAAGAGTAATTTTAAGTTAAAATCTCGACTTAAAGTCTTTAAAACCCCTAGAAATCCCCGTTTAACTCCTAGTTTTTTTTAGAAAAAGTAAGTACTTATATAGATATTATTATAAATAATAAATTTAATATAAAACCTTTTATTAACTCTAATTACTATAATTTTATTATAATATCCGATAAAGCCTCTATTAAATATAGAGTTACTTTTTACCCGATCTAGCCCTACTATTTTTAGTAAATCGTAGACTAATTTAAAGACTTCTAGCCTATTATATCCTAAATAGCTTATTTTAAACTAGATATAAATAGGTTTTACGAAAGTATCTAGGCTTATATAATCCCTAGATAGTCCGATCTTATAATCTTAAGAAAAAGGTAATTATAATTCTACGACGCCTCTCTTCGCCCTACTACTAATACTATAATTATCTAAAAACCTTTTAAATTTAAAATATCTATAGTAATAGTATCTATAGACCCCGATATTATTTAAATCTTTTCTATTAGGTTTAAAACCCTATTAACTAGGGCTTTAAAAAAAACCTACTTATATACGTTTTCTCGGCTTTCCTCGTAGATATTTAGAAAGCCCTTACTATTAAAGAAGAAAAAGACCTTTATCTCGAAACCCTTACCTAATTACTCCTTATTATCGAAGTTTTCGATAGAAAAAAAGCTAAAAAACTACTACTTTCTCGCCCTAATCTAGATTACGAAATAAACCTTTTTCCGGATACTATTATCCTAAAGATACCGTTATATCCGATATCTAGAGAAGAACTTCTAGTACTATAAAAAACTTTATACGAACTACTAGATTAGGGTTTTATAAAGGCCTTTTCTTCGTTAGCCGTTACTCTAGTACTTTTTATAAAAAAACCCGGAAATAGCCTATATTTTTATATAGATTATTAAAGGTTTAATACTATATCGAAAAATAATAACTATCCGATACCTTTTATATTAGAGACTCTATAGTAGATAGCTAGTTCTAAGTAGATTTCTAAAATCGATATTATATCGGCTTTTTACTATCTCTAGATACGCGAAAGAAATAAATAGAAAACGGCTTTTAGAACTAGATTAAGATCTTTCGAGTAGCTAATTACTTTTTTCGGTTTATCTAATACCCCTACTTTATTTTAATAGTATATAAACGATACTTTTCGCGAATACCTCGATATCTTTTACTCCGTTTATTTAGACGATATTATTATCTACTTTAATAGATTTAAAGAAGATTATTATTAAAAAGTCTATTCTATAATCTCGAAACTCTCCGAAGCCGGTTTATAACTAGATCTCTCTAAATCTAATTTTAAAACCCTAGAAATTAAATATCTAAGTTTTATAATCGAATCCGGGGTAAATATAAAAACCGATTTTAAAAAGATAAAAACTATTTAAGAATAAGAACCCCTAAAAACTATTAAAATTATATAAAGTTTTCTAGGATTTACGAACTATTATAAAGTTTTTATTAAAGACTTCTTAGATATCGCTAGACCTTTTATAAATCTAATTAAAAAGGATACCTTTTTTAAATAAAATACGGACTACTAGAATACTTTCGAGAACTTTAAAAAAGCTATTATCGATTCTAAGACCCTAGTTAGCTAGGATCCTTCTAGGCCTACGACTATAGAAGTAAATACCTCTAGTTACGCCTTAGGAGGCGTACTTATATAGTAAAACCCCGAAGACCTCTTCTAGAGACTTATAGGATACTACTCGAAGAAACTTTCCCCTACTAAAATTAACTACCCTATATACGATAAAGAACTCCTATTTATTATATTATATATTAGAGAGTAGTATTCCGAGTTTAAAAGTATAGATTTTATAGTCTATACGGATTACTAGAATATAATCTATTTCTAAACTTAGTAATATCTATCCGAATAATAGATATAATAAGGAGAAGAACTATCCGAATTTAGGTTTAAATTTATCTACTAGCCTAATACTACGTAAGTTTTTTCTAATACTTTTTCTAGAAGAGATTAAGATCTACTAAAAGACGCTTCTAATAATAGAATATCTAGTAGAACTTTTTAATTACTTTCTAATTTTTCTAATACTTTAGAAGGATTAGAAATAAAAATTAAAGCTATATAGATATCCGATAGTAATTCTAGACCCGAAAATAAGCCTCTCTCTATCTCCGAACTCGCCGACCTTCCTAAGACTTTTTATAAAGATTTAGAACTATCGAACCTATAGTTAAAAAATCTAGAAAAAAACCCTAATTACTAGAAGATTTAAGAAGCTATTTATAAAAATAACCGGTAGTTCCCTACTAGTTAAAGTTTACTAGTATCTATATCCGAGTATTTTATTAATATAGAGAACTATTTAATATAAAGAGACCGAATTTAGATACTTTTCTTCGAGCCTTTTAGAACTAAGATTATTTAACGAATCTACGATTCCCCTACTACCGGTTACCCTAGTAGAGAAGTTATAAGAGATCTAGTTTCTAAGTACTATATATAGCCGGGTTTATCTTCCGATATACGTCGTTTTATATATCGTTTTATATAGAACTACTAGATCTATTTATAAAATAAAGTCTAAAGATATTAGAAAAAGGGTCTTCTAAAACCCCTACTTATTCTAGAACGATCCTAGTAAGAGCTATCTATAGATTTTATAGTAGACCTCCCCGAAACCCCTAATAGTTCTACTATACTAGTAGTTATAGATAGATTTACGAAAAGCCCTATATTTATACTTATAAAAACTATAAAAGCCCCGGATATTACCTACGCTTTCTTATAGTATATCTATATATATTATAGACTCCCCTATATTATAATTTCCGATAAAGGACTTTAGTTTACTATTTTATTCTAGAAAGAAGTCTACTAATCTTTAAGAATTTAGAAGTATTTATCTACGGCTTTTTATCCCTAGACCGATAGATCTATAGAATATTTAAATATAGAGCTAGAGGTCTACTTACGGATATTCTATCTATTTAACTAAAATAACTAGGATATATTACTACCTAGTACGATACTCGTTTTTAGTAACTAAAAATCTATATCTACTAGATTCTCCCCGTTCTTCTTAAGCTACGGATACTACTTCGAGACCTTAGAACCTAATATAGAGTCTTCTACCGGATCTACCGTCTTTCCGGCCGAAAAAGGGCGCGAATAAATTAGAAAACTAAGAGATTACTATAATTTAGTAGTAGTAGTAATAGTAGATATATAAGAAACCTAAAAGAAATACGTAAACCGGTTATAATAAGCCTCGGAATCCTATAAGATAGGGGATAGAGTTTTACTATATTTAAAGAATATTAGAACTATTAGACCCTCGAAGAAATTAAACTAAATAGCCCTACTATATAGGGTTATAGGTCTAGTAGGATCTTACGCCGTCCGGCTAGATACCCCCCCCGGAATCTACCCCGTTTTCTATATAGATTTTCTATATCGAGTTTCCGAAGACCTACTTCTTTCCTAAAAAATAGCCTACCTAGAATTACCCCGTATTTAACTATTAGAAGCCTCTAATAACTATATCGAAAGGGAATAAGTTATAGAAAAAATCTTATAGTACTACCGATCTAGAAATAGCTACTTTAGTATTCTAGTTAAATAGAAAAGTTACGCGGAACCTACTAAAGAACCTCTAAAAGACTTCCTAGATACCGAAGCTCTAGAAGTCTACGAATTTAGTCTTTTAGAAGTTCCGTAGGCTACGAAACCCTAGAAAAAGGGGGGGGGGGGAGAAGGGCTAATATAAAGGGTTAAGACCCTTCTAAAAGCCTCGGCTACGCCCTCGCTAATCTAAATTCCGTCTTTCGATAGTAGCGAATCTTTCGATAAGTAATAAATTCTAGGTAGTAAAACCCCTTACCGACTTTCGACGGTAATAAATCTTTTAGTAGTAGCGAACTAAGCCTCTTCTATTAAGTCTAGACCTAGGTCTAGGCTTATAGAACTATACGGATTTCTCTGGACCCTTTAGGGGTCCTTCGCTATATATAAAGAACCCTACGCCTCTCGTAGGGTCTTCTTCTCTCTCCTCTTTTCTTTAGTTTAGAATACAATCTCATTCTATGTAAAAAGGTTCACCTCTTACGTAGACCGTTATAGGTTATATATATATAGCGAGGGGTCCCTAAGGGCCCGGAGAAGTCCGTATAGTTCTATAAGCCTAAACCTAGGTCTAGGTTCGATAGAAGAGGCTAGTAGTATATCTTAGTACCTAAAGATACGGTATATAGATAGTATTTTATATTATCGAAAGACTAGTAGGAAGTTAGTACTTAAGTACAGGGATTTTCTACGCTAGGGTTCTAGAATACGCTACTATAGATTACTAGCTCGATAGTCGAGCTATTAAATTAAAAGTAGGTTTATTAAAGAGCCTAAAATATACCCGTTCTAGGGGTAGTATTTTTTTATCGATCTAACTAGTATTCGTAGAGCTTGACGGCGGCGAAGATAACGGGGTACCGGATAACGTTAGAAGGATCACGTAACTAATAACTAATCTACGTATAGGGCTGCGTACGATTAGCGAGGGTATGGCCGAGGCTTTGGAAGGGTCTTAACCCTTTACAGTCTAAGACTTTCGTATACTATAATCTCTAATATAAGTTTTATAGCTTTCTCGACTAAAACTATACTAATTAAGTTACTTCTAATACTATATCTCTTCTTTATAATAGGCTTAGCTATAAGAGCCTATATAGCTTAGTCTTTTATAGCTAGGTATAGATCTAACTTTAAAACTTCTTATACGGCCTAAGTACGCCTATTACTAATACTAGGGGTCTTATTATTATTCTCCTAAATCGTAGTAGGAGAGTTAATAACTAGGTCTATAGGCCTAAACCTTATAATTCGCTAACTAGTATTAAAGGGTATAGCTATATATAAGTATACTTTTTCTATAATCTTAATTAAAATAAATAGAATAATAATACCTAAATAGTAAGTCGAAATAGTCTAAATATACGATTATATAGATAATAATAGGTTTATTATAGCGGATAATAATATTATTAAACTATCCTTCTGCTAGAGTAGTATAAAATTATTAGTATAGGCTTTATCTATTACGCCTACTACTTCTCTTTAAGTATTTTAAGATCTAGCTATTTCTATTATATTAGTATAAGCTATTTAAATAGAGTATATATCGATAGTACTTCTAAGTGCTTTACTTTATATATACCTAGCCGACCTATTTAGAAAAATTATCTATTTTAAGTAAAAATATATTCTTATAATTATAACTTTATAAAGTTAATATATTTAAAGTATATATATCCATTTTTACTATAATCGATATAAATACTACTACTAGTAATATCCTTTAATCTATTAATAAATAGGTTTTTAGACTAAGTCTTAAGTAGGACTTAGGGTATATCGGAATATTATTTATTCTAGTTAGTATCGCGTAAGGGCTATAGGATAGTAGATAACCTCTAATTAGATCTAGGGTTAGAGGTCTTACCGGCTTAAGGCTAGTTATCTAGAATATACTAAGTCGGCTATACTAGCTAAGATCTCTACTATTATTACTACTATTATAAAAGGTATAAGGACTATTACTAAGCCCTATAATCTACTTAATAACTATTATATATATTATTTTAAGTATAATACTAATTATTATAAGCTAGTAGTAGAAATAATAGTATATAGGGGTAATCTTAAAGAGGAGTAGGCGTATACTAATATAAAAAGGCCTATTTTTACTAATATAGCTAATTAGGTAGTATACTAATAAGTAGATTAAATAGTAATAATAGTAATTAAGTTAAATATAAGGGAGGGCCTCTAAGTATTCCCTAGTATATAGGAACTACTACTAGCTAATTATAGCCTATATACGAGGTACTTCTAGTTATCCTATCCGGATTAATACCTAAACTTTTAATATAAACTTTAAATATATAGATTTATTTTTACTCGTTAAACTATTTAAGTATAGTAATTCGTTTATTTAATACCTATTAAGTAATTAGTATAGATTTATAGTAATCTTTTAATAAGTATAATTATATAGTCCTACGATTAACCGCTTCTAAGTATAGTTCTAGGTTAACTAATTTATAGTATAATACTTAAATAATTATTTATATATAGTACTTTTCTAGTACTATTAATAGCGATATAGGGGTCCTTTTATATTTACTAGTTTACTTTAATAGGGCCTAAGTACGTATAAAATAAACTAGTAGTAGTTTATCTTTATTCTACCGAAATAATCAAATATCTAAGGTCTAATGGGATTTATTAATAGCTATAAGGAAGTATTTAATTAGTTACTATTCTATAGCCTAAATATCCTATCTAGTACTTGTATTTATATTCTATTTATATATAGTAGTTCTAAGTAAAGTATTTAAGTCGATATAGGTAATAGTTTTATCCGAATAGCTAATATCGATAGCTTTTAGTATAAGATAAAATAGTTATCTATAGTAATATCTCAAATTTTAAGCTCCTAGTATAGAGAAACTAACTAATAAATAGTAGTCGTATAGCTATTAAACCTAGTAATTAAAACTAGTAATCTAAAAACGAGAACTAGGTCTAGGTATTAATCTATTATAGCTTATATAAGTTTATCTTTTAAATTAAATTTAAGTAAATATATAGAAGTACTATTCTTAGATCTAATAAATAAAGAAAAGTTTTAAATTCTTTAATAAAAATAATAATAAAGTATATATTTTTAAAGTATAAGTTAAAAAAGCTTAAGTCTATATAATAGTAGTACTTTCCTAACTATATCGAAGGTTATCTAAAACGATAATAATATCGATTTTAGGTTACTACTTAGAGGACTGTTTTCTTTATTTAAGATCTCTAATCGTAGTTCTTTAAAGGTTTTATATAATAATTAATAAACTAATTAAAAAACTAGTATATTAAAAAAGTATTATTATTTAGAAGACTAGTAACTTATAAGCTAAGCTTTTTAGTAGTATAATAATAGTACGTAAACTATATATAAGAGGTAGTCTAAAATCGATAAAAATATTTAGTAATAACTAGTAATACTAATACCTAGTAAAATAGCTATAGCGATAATAATAGTAATTACGAATAGTATCTTAGTTTTAACTATTCCCTAATAGTATTACTAATTTATTTAAAATATAAAATATAATAGTAGTAATAAAGATCTAAGTAGTAAAATAGAAGGCCTTAAAATAGAGGCTAGGGTAATAGAATAGAAGCCTTAGAATAAAGACTAGATAATATTATAGACTTAATTAGTTAATTAAAAACTAAACTAAACTATCTAGGGTTAACTACTATTTATATATAGCCTCTTATTAATAATCTCCACGTGATATTGCCCTATGGGCACCTTCCTCACAAGTCAAGCACATAATATATTTCTTATCCAGTTTATTGTATATTGTAACTTGCAAGACAGAAGAATCATGGATCACGAGGATGGCGTCAATCATCAACAATACCAAAGCGAGAGACATCCTGACAATCTCGACTCCACAAAGGATGAGCTCCGAAGGCTGATATCCCAGACAGTGATTGAGCTATCACAGCTTCACGATGTCTGTAAACCTCAATCCTGCCCAGAGCCTCGTATTGGTCTGCTAACTCCCGTCTCAACCAGAGCGTGATTGCTAATGGTCACAAAGGTCGCCTTTCACAATTCGATCAAGTTGATGTCATGATCGCAGCTTTCGATGAGTCTAGAAACTCAGAATCATTCTTACCCTTTCGACAATCTGCTTTGCCTGCCATCATGGCTCTGCGCCACACTTATCAAATCATCCTGCAGTCATGCTCCGTCCTTGAAGACGAGCAAACATCTCTTGACACCATGCGACACCAGCTTGAGGCTGACGTTGCGTTTCTAAGAGATCAAGAGGCCCTATCCCATACCCTTCAGCAACGTATCGGCTCACTACAACTATCTTACTACAGTTCCAACGCCAATTCGGGATTAGAAACCTGTGCTTCCTTAGAAATGTTACGCTCTTTGAAGGCCGCGAAGACTCAGTTCGACGTTCAGTCCAGGTCCCTTTTCCATGATACCAATCGGTTTATAATCAATCACCTATCCAATATGCTTGCAGTGGAAGATCTAGGAGGTCCCGTTGTCGGAGACTGGGCGGATGTGGATGATGATGTATTAGCCGCCGGCTTCAATTCTCAGGCAAAATCCAGGAAGAGCACAGAGCGCGTTATGTCTGACGGAATGCGTCAGATGCGACTTGACCAAGTCTGGAGGCAAGTAGACACAGATTTTGACCGGCAAGCGGGTCGGCATCATGATAATGATTCTGCCGCTTCTGTCACTAAGAACAAAGAGACATCTGCCGCAAGTCATGAGATTCAGGTATTACTGCAGGCTCTCCTTAATGATAGCATGGAAGCCTCCAACCACTCTGCTTCGTATGTTCAGATAAAGGAAGAATCTGCGGCAGCCAGATTTCTCGTGCGAGCCAAAGTGGCGCAGCTTCATCCAAGAGACGCAACGCGATTGCGACTTGTCGACTTTGGACGTGAGCTTGAAGATTAGCTTATCAGGGCAGTCAAACGAATGACTATTTTCCAACAAAAGCAGCTACATATCTATGTATGTATGGGCGGGTCAATAAGAGGACTGTCATCTGCACCTTGTATTTATCTCCCTTGCTCCGAAAAGGACTTCGGGGTTTCTCAGATAGTGAGCATTCCTGATCAGCTGTATCTCCGCCGACTTTGACTTTTCTGACATGATCCGTCTAAGGGCGTCGTCCTCTTCTTCATTCCTCCTGCTCTCATTAGATGCATGCTCGACTTTCCTCATAGACATTTTCGTCGCCATCAGGACTCGGTGCATGCTTCCCAAGACTTTCTCTGCCGCCCTCGCGAGGGGAAGATCAGCGGCTTTAACCGAATCTTTACTCAACCACGCGTCCTTCCATAGCAGCGAATTATTATTTGAAGCCACAGCTTCACGCATCCGCACTACCATCAACGCAGCAAACATATCACCCGTACCGCTGAAGAAGCAGTCTATTAATGGGAAGGCGATCTCGAATATGCGCGCTTGATTGTCAGATGTACGCGAGGACCCTACCACTGAAAGTTGGTTTCCCGTGTGATTGGACGTGGCAAGTTTGACCGAGGTGATAACAATATGGGGAATTTTATATATTTCATGCAGGGCCTGGATGGCTCGACACATCGTTGCCATGTCGGTTATTTGTGTCCCTGAAAGAAGCCTGCAGTTTACCTTCACGTCAATAGACTGGCAAATGAATGGATCATTAAACATACTCAGCTTCGAATTGGTTAGGAAGGATCAGGTCAGCATAAGGAAGCAACGCCTTATATGCAGTAACAGAATCCTCCGCCACATAAAGCTTCCCATTATCACCCATGACAGGGTCGAGCACCCAGAAGAAACTCCCCGGTTTGCCTGCTGCAAGTTGCCTTAGTTCCTTGGCTATGCGCCCAACAGCCTCCACGGCCAAGGCCCCAGGTATGTATCCAGTCAGCATCATGTCAAATTCGTTAATATTTGTAAGCCTGAGGCCATCGTATAGGTCCCATATGGATTCCGCCGTCATGCGTGTGCCCTTGACGTGACCATAGCCTGTATGGTTGCCTGTATTCCTCGAATATAATAGTCAGCTTTGATTCAAGGCTATCATATTACAAATGTGACTGTATTGAGAGGCATAGATGGGATACAAACTAAAATGGACAGTATTAATAGCAGACACGTCACAGCCAAGTGTCTGTAATATAAAAGATGCAACCTTGTTCCCAACGTATCTAAGGAATGGACAGCGATAGGGTAAGTTTCAATTCGCTGACTCTCAAGCCAAGGACCGTGCTGTAAACAAACCCCGAAACTACCTTCATGATTGCAAAAAACGTCAGTAATCACGCAACCGGAACGATTCGGTTATATAGCTGGATCGTACGTGACTTGCGACGGCGAGGACGCGCGTCTCATCAATCGGAAATGCCAGAGACATTTTACCAAAAAAATTTAACAATAGTAGATGTTATTTCAAGGTTCTGGTTAGAGATCGTATTTATCTTATGCTTTTTAATAAGAAGCTATAAATTCGGGCACTCCTATTATTTTATTAGTTATATCTTATTTATAAACTTATCTTTATATCGAATACTTAATAGTATTTGTAATTAAATATATATATATAGCCGGATAAATTTTGCGGCAGGCTATGATAAAAAAAATACATTAAGACGTGATACCCTCTATCTTAAAAGCTCAGTAACTAACTAGGGGGTTATATAACCCTATAGGATAAAATAGGTAAGGATAAAGCCTCTAACTCTATGGATAAAAGTCCTAGAGTAGGGATTGAGGCTTAAAAGGAGGTATATAATATATGGATATAAAAAGAAAATATAGCTCCTCGTAGAAATTATAGTACATCTATCTTAGAATATAGGTTTATATACTATATTTAATCTATAATATATATATATACTATTTATATAACCTTATACTTATAGTACTTTTACTTTTTAAATATATTGTTACGGGGTAAGACCCGTAGGACTAAAGAGGTTATAGTTATATAACTATATGTGTTGATTTATGGGTGCTAGAAGGGGTTAGAACCGGCTGAGATCGGTTCGGATTAGCCTAGAACGGGTTAGATCTGGCTAAGATCGGCTCGGATTAGCCTAGAATAGGTCGGATCTAGCTAGATATAGCTTAGAATAAATAGGTACTTCTTTAGAATATATAATTACTACTATTCTTACGTATTCTTAATTAATCTTTAATTAATCTATCTTTTTATAAAGCTATTTTAAATATATAAAATCTATTTGCCCTAAGCAACGGCGTTAAAAGGCTTAAAGTATTAATATATCTTTTTATTAATTTAAAACCAATTATAGATAGAAACGCTAGCCCTAGAGTGGGGTGCCGCCTAACCGAATAGCCCTTTAACCAAATAGAGTACGATTATCGTAATACTAATTGAAGTTTCTTATTATCTACTTAAATTATATAAAAATATAAAATCTAAATTTACTATTCGCTATATATCTAATTAAATTTTAATTTATTCGTTTTTATTATATTCTTAGCTATATACTTCGTATACTACCGTCGGAACTTATCTACTAAAGTTTCTATTTCCTTCTACGCTTTATAAATATTCTCGATATCCGTAAATTATATTTAAAAGTTTATTTAAATTTCTTAGCGATTTTTAGGTTTTATTTTATTTATCTATTACTATTATTTAGTAATTAACTATTCGTAAATAGCTTTAGTAGTTTATTTTCGTTCGAAGTTTTTTACTATTTTAACTAATATAATATAGATATTACGCGTAACTAGTTATACTTAATACGAGAAATACTTCTATAAAGCTATAATATCCGAGGCTTTTTAAGGAGTTATTTATAAGTTTTCTTCGGTATTACTACTTAAAATAGTCGTTTTCGGCGGTATAATCGGCCGTTTTAGTAGATCGAGGAAGATATTCTTTTTCTAAAATATAGTAAATAGCGAGAAAAACTTAATACTATTAGTTTTAAAATTAGAATAAATATTTTAATTATTAAAAGCTATATCCGCTATTTCTTTATAATATTAAAGCTATTATTACTTATTAATAGGTATTATAATTATAACCTAACCGATTCTCGTTATTATAGTATAAAAGTAGTACTTAAATTACTAAAATATAATTAAATTAAGTAATTAAAGAATATAAGATAAATATAGAAATATATAAAGTAATATAACTTTATTTTTAAAGTATTTATACTAAAAATCTACCGAAATATAGGTAGTATACTAGTCGAAGATTAGGAGGTACTAAGTATCGTTCTCCGGCCTAATCTCCGGTAAATAAACCTTCTTTAATTAATCTAAAGCGATATCTATATTTAACTAATTCGAAGGTATACTTATAAACTACTATAGGGATATAATATCCGTAAACTACTATACTTAAAGTACTTTTCTAGTATAGATAATAACTAGTATAAGTCTTTTACTTTTAGCTATAATTACTTCGATAATAAAGACCTATTCGCTTCTATTAGGTATAGATTTATTAGTAGTATTAGTAGTTACCGATCTAAGTATAATACTACCTCGAGTTTTATCTTCTATAGTACTAGTTTTATCTATATTCGTAATATAGTACTAGTTAATCTTCTTCTCTCGTAGAATAGCTTCTAGTTTCTCGAAAAATACTATAATAGCTTCGTAAAATAGTTCTCTTACTCGAGAAACTTTAATAAATCGTATATATTTCGGTTTAATAGTTTTATAGTACTTTTAGAAGTACTAATACTAGCTTTTAGAAAAAGGGGTTATAGTACTAGTAACTCGGCTAGCGAAAGTACGAATTTCGGCGATAGTTTTTATACGCCTATATACTTTTTCGTTTAATATCTATTACTAGATAAAATCTTTAGACTTTTCTAATATTATTTATTAAGTTTTAATTACTTCTCGCCTCGTTTACGCCCTATATATAACTTACGAAAGTATAGACTTCGCTATACTATATCTTTAAAATACTTTATTTAGTTTCGTAGTACTTATATATATTTCTACTATTATATTAGTACGATTAGTCTTAAACGAATCTATATTTAATTAGCTATTTAATAATTAAAAAAGATTACGAATTTATCTACTTCGAATTAATTTATAGGTATATAAAATTAGCGTACTACGATCTAAAACTAGCGGTAAAACTATTCGGTTATAGGGCTGTTCGGTTAGGCGGCACCCCACTCTACGTGACCTAACTTATTACTTATACCTTAGAAATTCCGACCGTATCGAGCCCTATATTTAGACCCTCCGACGACCCTACTAAACCCTATCGATTACCTTTTATCTTAATCTTCCTTAAATACCTATATAAACTATATATTAAATTTATAATTAGTTATATCTACTAAGAAGTTATTTACTCTAATATCCTCTACGATATTATCCTCTTATAAAGCCCTTACTAGGCTTTATACCCTATCGATATCGACTTTAATTAGGCCGGCTATTACGAGTTTTTTATAACCCTTCTCTAAAAAGGCGAATAGATCTTTATTATTTAGTTTACCGATATCGATATCGGCTTTAGTAAGGATAAGTAATATAACTTTAATATTTTTTATATTAAACCCGGGGAGGAGGGGGTAGAAGATCTTCTTAATAACCGGTATTTTCGTTATATTAACGAGTAAAAGTAGTTTAAATAAGTTTATAAGTATTTAAATAGGTTTATTTAAATCTAATAAAAAATAGTATAATATCTCTAGGGAGAAAGCCCTCCTTTTATACTAATAAGGGCTCCTCCTATAGCCGGTAGTAATAGAGCTTTCCGTATAATTTACTCGGTAATATATAAAAAGACTTCTAGATATATAGGGATTAAAGTCTAGTTATTTAAAGTTTAGTTTTCTTTAGTATAATTACGAAAATTTATTATAAAAATTTATTAAATTTATACCGGTTACTAAGCTTTAAAGATAGAGGGTATTACGTCTTACTATATATTTTTATCGTAGTATAGCTCGGATAGGTTTAAAACCTATCCGGCTATACGAATCTTTAATTATAAATATAAAATCTATAAAGAAGAGTTTTTAGTTTTTAAGTACCGAAAACCCTTTTTTAAGGAGGCGGATAAGTGTATCCGGCTATCGTTACTAGCCGCTAGCTATATCCTAATAAGGTTTAACCTTACTTAAATCTATTTATAACCGGTCTCTTTAAACTAGGTTATTATACTTCTTTTTAGATTAAATTATTTATTAGCTATATAGCTAATCTACCTTAATATATTCTAGAACGGCTTTTAGTTATTTAGTACTAATAGGGCCGGAATTACTACTTCTATTTTTAAATATTACCGGAAAATTTTAAATACTTCTCGGCTTAAATACTTTATTAAACTATTTATAATTTACTTCGTACCTAGTATAAACCTAATTACGATATAGTCGTCTTCGGCTTTTTACTTTATATAATAATAGTACTTTTTTATATAAACTATTCTACTCGCTATTTAAGGGTTAAATACTATTTTAATTACTACCTTATTATCTATAAATATTAAGATAAGTTTCCCTTTAAATAAGGGTATTCTTAGGTCTTTAAATATATTCCGAATCTAGGTTAGTTCTCTACTTAGTAACGATATTAATACGTATTTAGATTTACTTAAAGATATTATTACGATAGTCTATTTCTTTACTAATTAATTTATAACTTTACTAGTAATTATTACTACCTATTTTATAGTATTTTTCGAATCGGGTATATAGAAATTATTATTATAGTACTTATATAACCCTATTTAATTATTAGTAATATAGTTAAACCCTAATTAATTATAAATTATCCCTATATTCGTCGTTCTTTTAGTATATTTTAGTAAAGTTTTAGCTATTCTAAAGTAGTCGACCCTAAATACTTTTAGCCCTTTTATTAAAATATTAATATTATACGCTATATCTAGGCGTATTATATTTAGAGTATATTATAAAGACCTTATTTCGGATCTAAATAATATAGCCTCTTCTAAACCGATTTAATCCCCTCTATAATCGGGGTTAATAAGCTTTTTTATAGTCTTAGGGCTTAAGGACTAGATTAGTTTATAATCGGCTATACCTAATTACTCTAATATTTATTCCTAATACCCGTTTTAAATTAGGCTTATACTACTATTAGTATAATTTATAATTCTTATTTTAAAATATTAAACTAGAATATTTATTACTTCGACTTCGATACCGTTCTAATAGAGATCTCTAATTTAATTTTCTTAGCCTACCTCGTTTTTATTTATTATAATAAAGTTATTAATATAGGTATTAATAATAATTAACCCCGTCTACTAATCCTATAATATAATACTAATAGGGCCGACTAGCTTATTTATATAGATTATTAAATCGTATATATTTAACTTAAAATTTAAGTTTTTTAATTTTAAATATAGTTTCTATAACTACTCGAACCCGGCTTATCTTAGGCCGTAGAGGGGTTTAGCTACTCTTATTACTATTTAATTAGTAAAACTATATTTTACTACTTTTTTAGGGTATTATATTATATACCTCTAGATTAATAGTAGAACCTTTATAAAGATAGTATAGTAGAGGTCTTTGCCCTGAGCTACGGCGTTAAAAGGCTTAAAGTATTAACGTATCTTTTTATTAATTTAAAACCGATTATAGATAGAAATACTAGCCCTACGTAACCTAACTTATTACCTATACTAAATTACGACCGTATCGAGCCCTATATATTAATACCTTCCGACGACCCTACTAAACTTAATCTTCCTTAACTACCTACGTAAACTACGTATTAAATTTACTACTATATAATAATTTTAAAAAGATATTAATATTAACCCCCTCTACGTCGTTATCCTCTCGTAAAGCCTTTAATAAGCTTTATACCCTATCGAGGTTTACCTCGATTAGGCCGGCTAAGACGAGCTTCTCGTAGCCCTTCTCTAGAAGAGTACCTCGTCTCTCCCTAATCTTCCGACCCTTATAATAGTAGTTTTAGTAGGTTTAGGTACTAATACCGTGGTATTCTCTTCGGAGAGCCCGGGGAAAAAAGGGAAAGAAATATCCGTTTTAGTAGATTTAGTAGTTATTTTTATTATATTAGCGAGTAAAAGTAATTTAAATAGGTTTATAAATATTTAAATAAATTTATTTAAATTTAATAGAAAATAGTATAGAATCTCTAAGGAGAAAGCTTTCTTTTTATACTAATAAGGGCTCCTCTTATAGCTAGTAGTAATAGAGTTTTTTATATAACTTATTTAATAATATACGGGGAGATTTTCGGATATATAAAGATTAAATTCTAGTTATTTAGGGCTTAGTTTTCTTTAGTATAATTATAAAAGTTTATTATAAAAATTTATTAAATTTATACTAATTACTAAGTTTTAAAGATATAAGGTATTATATCTTACTATATTTTTTTATCGTAGTATAGCTCGGATAGGTTTAAAATCTATCCGGCTATACGAATC
>JAOYNU010005784.1:0-18304 GCA_026745395.1 Tympanopsis confertula
AATTATATATTCCCCGTATAGGATAGGAGGGGATATAGAATTTATATTATATTTCACGATACCTAAACTAGTTTATTGTGAATAGGGCGATTACGCCTACACGCATGTGTATCTATCGTATTAAGTTATTAGTTACGTAGTCCTCTTAATATTATCAGGTATCCGTTATCTTCGCCGCCGTCTAGCTCTATAAATACTAGTCGGATTAATAAAGAAATACTACCCTTAGAACCGGAAGAACTTAAGCTATTTAATAAACCTACTTTTAACTTTATAACTTAACTATTAAAGCTAAAGATCGATAGTAGTAAACTCCGTCTTTCGATAGTAGTAAATCTCTCGATAGTAGCGAATTCTAGGTAGTAAAAACCCCTTACCGACTTTCGACGGTAGCGAATCTTCTAGTAGTAGTAAACTAAACCTCTTCTATTAAGTTTAGACCTAGGTCTAGACTTATAGAACTATATAGACTTCTCCGGACCCCTTAGGGGTCCTTCGCTATATATAAAGAACCCTACGCCTCTCGTGGGGTCTTCTTCTCTCTCTTCTTTTCTTTAGTTTAGAATATAATCTCATTCTACGTAAAAAGGTTCACCTCTTACGTAGACCGTTATATACTAGATTAAGGCCGTATAGAAGAGTTCGTAGTTTAAGATCTATAGTTTACCGTATAGAAAGAGTTAAGAATTATTAATAGAGGCTTCCGAGATCTAGGCTATCGTAAGAGGTACTAATCTTAAAGGAAATATTAGCGCTTTTTTAAGAACTAGTTATATTAGTTCTTCGTATAAAAGGTCTACTACTCTCGTAGCTTTTTATAGGTCTCGAAGTTCTAATTAGCGATATAGTTATATTCTAGTATCTATTTCCGAAGTTATTACGATAAAATCCTAGGTTTCTTTCTAGAATTATAGATATCGGTTTTTAATATATTTAGAACTATCGTTATAGGTATCTATATATAAAAGTATATCCGGAACTTATAATAGTTTTCTAAGCTTATAAACCGTTTTCTATAGAAGTAGTACTTCTAGTAATTCTATCTAGCGTACTAAGTATTCCGATAGATATCTCTTCTTATAGAAGTATTCTAAGTTCTTATAATCTATAATAATTATTATAGAGGTTAATTTATATAGTTCTATACGCTATTCGGTAATTTTAGCGATAATTAAGAGGAGTTCTTTATCGTAAATTAGGTAATTCTATTTAGCTAGCGATATCTTATATAAAAAGAAAATAATAACGTATTAAAAAAATTATATTATTAAACTAGTTATCCTCCGATAGCGAATCTAGAAGTATTATATTCGATACGCGTATTTTAATTAAAGTCCTAATAGGCGAGTACTCTACTAGCTAAGAAATATTCTTTAAAAATCTCGAAAGCCTATTATACTACTTCTAACTATTCGAATAGTATATCTTTCTTTATAAACTAATAAAAAAGGTTTATAAGTTTATTAAAAACCTATATAAACTTATAGTAGTAGTTAGTAAAACTAATAAATTATTTTATACCTCTTATACTCGTAGTAGCTTCCTATTTATAGATAGCGGCGATTTTAGTAGGATCTATTAATATACTTTCTTTAGCTATAACGATTAAATTAAGGTATTTAATACTATTAACTTTGAACTTATTCTTATAATTAAAGATTCGTATAGCCGGATAGATTTTGAACCCATCCAAGCTATGCCACGATAAAAAAATACAGTAAGACGTGATACCCTCTGTCTTTAAAGCTCAGTAACCGGTTTACTACTATTATTATCCTTATTTCTATTTTAATTTCTATATAGTATTTTATTTTAGTTGGTTTCTTTAATTAATTATATTATTTTATAGTATATTCTTTAGTTATCTATAATAATACTTTTTACTATTAATACTATATTTACTAGTTCTAGGTATTAGCTAATATAACCTTCTACTAAAATTTTAGTATATATACCTATATTTATATTAAAGAGAAATTAGTATTTAGCGAATATCTATTCTACTCTAATAACGAACTAACTAGTTATTTTATTATTTATTATTTTTAAATTAACTATATCGTCTTATATTATTATTCTTTTTTAAATAAATATAAATTTTATTACTATATTAAGTTTAATTTATATATTATACGATAATTTATAATAAATATAAGTATTATATAACCTATTACTAATTATATTTAGAAACTAAATTACTATATAAATATCTACTAATAGGTTTATATTAATTAGTACTCTTTTATCCGGGTCGATCGAGATTATTTTAAAAACTTTTTTAATTATTTATTTCTAGATTATCTAATTATTAGCTCCTACTAGTTTTTATTCTTTTAAGTATTCGATTTTCTATTTTTTAGTTTTTTTAATAGTAAATATAGCTTTTAAAATTACTTATTTAGTATTATTTAACTAATCCTTTACCTAAGAGTCGATACTTATTTCTAATAATAGTAAGTTCTATTTAAAATAAGGGTTTTAATATAATACTTTATTATATTATATATTTAGCTTATAGATATATTTAAATATTATTTACTTATATTAGGTATTTAATACTATTACTAATCTCTAAAGTATTAAGAATATAAATAAAACTAAACCTACTAGTAATACTTTAGTTATCTAATAAATTACTAAACCTATTATTATTTATACTAGGTATATATTAATCGTATTTTAATTAATATATTATAAATACTATAACTTTTAGTTATTATTCTAATATTATATAATATACTTATATTAGGGGTTCTTTATATATCTTCTTTTATTTTTAGGATACCTAGATATCCTCTACTAATATATTTATCTAATATACTAGTAGTATAATACTAGTTATATCCTTATAGATTAACCTATTTTCTATTATACTATTTCTAATATTAAAATATACTATTCGGTATTTATTATTATACCTTCTTCCGGGGTATTCTAAATTATACTACTATAAAACTATTATAATTAATTTCTTTTAATTTATACTTTCTTTTTACGAGATTACTAAACTTATAATTTATAAGAATTTTAAAACTTTTATTAAAATAATATAAGGTTATATATATTATTTTTTATTTTAATATTATAAATATTAATTTTTATTTAATTAATTAATTCTATAAAATTCTTTAATTATAGTAGATATCTACCTAAGAGGCCTACTATAACTATTAGTAGGGCCTAGCTATCGCTAGCTATCCCTAATTAATACCACGGTATCCTCCTAGGCTACACTTTACCTGCGATATCCTTATATATAACTATATCACTTACCCTAAGTAACGGCGTTAAAAGGCTTGAAGTATTAACGTATCTTTTTATTAATTTAAAACCGATTATAGATAGAAACGCTAGCCTTACGTAACCTAACTTATTACTTATACTAAATTCCGACTAAATCGAGCCCTATATATTAATAATACCTTCCGACGATTTTACTAAACTTTATTAATTACCCCTTATATTAATCTTCTTTAATTAATTATATAAACTATATATTAAATTTACTACTATATAATAATTTTAAAAAGATATTAATATTAACCTTTTCTATATCGTTATCCTCTTATAAGATTTTTAATAAGTTTTATATTTTATCGAGGTTTACCTTAATTAGGCTAATTAAAATAAGTTTCTTATAGCTTTTCTCTAGAAAAGCTAATAGCTTATCTATCTTTAATCTTCCGACTTTTATAATAGTAGTTTTAGTAGGGTTAAATACTAATACTATAGTATTTTCTTCGGAGAGCCCGGGGAAAAAGGGGAAGGAAATATCTATTTTACCGGATTTAGTAGTTATTTTCGTTATATTAGTAAGTAAAAGTAGTAGTAATTTAAATAAATTTATAGGTATTTAAGTAGTTTTATTTATATCTAATAGAAAATAGTATAGAATTTCTAAAAAAAGCTTACTTTTTATACTAATAAGGGCTCCTCTTATAGCCGGTAATAATAGAGTTTTCCGTATAACTTACTCGGTAATATATAAAGAGACTTTTAAATATATAAGGATTAAGTTCTAGTTATTTAAAGCTTAATTTTCTTTAGTATAATTACGAAAATTTATTATAAAAATTTATTAAATTAATACTAGTTACTAAACTTTAAAGATAGAGGGTATTATATCTTATTATATTTTTTTATCGTAGTATAGCTCGGATAGGTTTAAAATCTATCCGGCTATACGAATCTTTAATTATAAATAACCATATCACGAGCTAGGAAACCCTACTTTAGACTCTACGAGGGCTTCGTTTAGCTTACTCTCGTTATCTAATTTATAAAAATCTATCGGTACCTTATACTAGTATTTATAGTACGTTATTATTAATAATTAATTAAATTACTTTTTAATCTTTTTATTAGTCTCGAACTACTATTCTTCTATTTATCTAAAGTACTATTCCTCGTTTTTAATTAGTCGATTAAATTAAATACTTTATATACTTCCGAAACTAGGTAATATATATACCTCTAATTAAGCTATTTAGGCTTCTATTTAAGTTATTTAGGCTTCTATTTAGGCGATTTATACCTCTAATTCCTCGTATAATAAGTTAATTAATACTAATCTAATAAGAATTTCTAATAAACGATTTATACTTTTAATATTATTTCTAAATACCGATTACCTTTATAATAGGTTTTAATAATACTTATATTAAAAACGATATTATAATAACTACTAAATTACTTATAGAATTACCGAGTTTATTAGACTTATTTACTTTAGTATTCTTTTTCTAATACTATATATTCTACTCCTTATACTTAAATAGAATAGAGATATATATTTATTTACCCCTATTTACCTAGTTTAATAGTTCTAAACTAGAGTATTAAAACTAGCGAAGTAAAACTTATATAAAACTCCTAATCGATATAGAAGTACTTAGTAATATTTCTAATTAAATTACTACTTTTTTTTATACTTTTAAAAAACTCGGCTAATATAAACTATACCCTTTTTATTAGTACCGAATTTAAAAAAGCTATATTTCTATTTAATAATATCTAGAACTACTTAAATCGCCTTTATACTAACCCTAATTACGAGCGTACTATATATACGAAATAAATAAATATAAAATAAAGAATATCGGATTTCAATCCCTCTTATACTAAATTTAAATAATTACTAATTAAATCTAATAATAGCTTAGAATAACCTAAAAGCGTAAAAATAATAACCATCGTTATAATATAAGCTAGTTAATTCGGAATACTAGTATTAGTAAAATAGTAAATAATATATTCGTAAAATAAATTTAATACGACTACTATATTTAAATTAATCTATAGATATTAAAAGCCTTCTCTACTATCTATACTATATTATATCTATTATCTCTTATATATAGTAGTACTATTACTACTACTTCTACTATTCCTCTACTATATAACCTTATAAATATCGATTTAAATATCGCTTATATATAAGCTATTACATAATATAATATACTCGTAGGAGTACGGAGGTGCTATTTAAAAGTATCGCCCCCCCCCCTTATTATATAGATAGTACTTAATAGCTAGCTTATTAGTACGAATAAACTAGTATAGTAAATATACTATACTAGCCGTCTACTATAATACTTTTAACCCTACTATTTAGTATAGTAATCGAATTTATATAGTATAAAAAGTCAGCTATACTAGTTAGAATAGCTATTATATACGATCTATATAATAGGGGGGGGGAGCGATACTTTTAAATAGCACCTCTATACGACGAACTTAAATAGATACCCTATCGGCCTAGGTCTCACCTCGGACTTTTAGTATCGTAGAAAATACTCGAAATAGGTAATACGAGAGGAAATTATATACCGAAAGTAGCTAATATATACTTCTAGTATAGATATATAGGTTATACTAATATATTTTATATTAAATATACTTTAAAATAAATAAATAAACTTTTATTAAAATTACTATTACTTATATTAAACTTATTTTATATATTACTATTAAAAAGCCGGAAAATTTATTACTTTTATATTAAGCTATATATAAGAGTATAAAAAACTTAATTAGAATACTAAAAATAGTAGGAAAAAATTAAAAATTAAATTTACTTTTTTTAAAAAATATATATTATAATTAATTAAATAAAAAATATATAGTATTTATTCGATTTAAATTATTCTTCTAGTAGTCTAATTAGTAATAAACTAATAAACTATTTAAATTTTCTATATTTTGAAATATAATATAGAATACTAAAAAGAATTAACGGAATTACTAGAACTCGGAATTATTAGAACTATAAATAAAATAATATATTTCGAAATAAATATCGAGGGCTATTACTGTAAAAGGTTAAGACCCTTCTAAAAGCCTCGGCCACGCCCTCGCTAATTATACGTAGCCCTATACGTAGTTTAGCTATTAGTTATATAATCCTTTTAATATTATCCGGTATCTATTATTTTCGCCGCCGTCTAGCTCTACGAATACTAGTTAGATTAATAAGAAAATATTACCTCTAGAACTAGGAGAACTTAAGTATTATAAAAAGCCTACTTTCGACTTAATAACTAAACTATTAAACTAGTAATCGATAGTAGTATATTCTAGAACCCTAGTATAAGGAAACCCTATACTTAAGTATTAACTTCTTACTAGTCTTCCGATAGTATAAAATACTATTAAAATACCTTATCTCTAAGTACCGAGATATATTACTAGCTTCTTCTATCGAACCTAGACCTAGGTCTAGGCTTATAGAACTATATAGATTTCTCTAGACCCCCTAGGGGTCTTTTACTATATATAAAGAACCTTATACCTCTTATAGGGTCTCCTTCTTCTTTTTCTTCTCTTTAGTTTAGAATATAATCTTATTCTATATAAAAAGGTTTACCTCTTACGTAGACTATTATATTATTCTAAACTCTTTTAAGAACCCTAAAAAGCCCTAGACGATATCTAGGCCCCCTAGAACTCTAGAAAAGTCCTAGACGATATCTAGGCCCCTAGAACCTCTAGAAAAAGTTAAAGACGATATTTAGGCCCCTAGACTCTCTACGAAAAGCCCTAGACGACTTCTAGGCCCCCTTAAACTCTATAAGCTTCCTAGAACTCTTCTAAGATCTTCTTTTCGTATTCTAAGATTAGAACTCTCTATTTAGTAGAATTTCCTAGGAAATAGAGTATATTTTACGATAAGTTATTATTCTAATAAGGACTCTACGATTTAGAGATTTTTAAGAATCCTAGAACTCTAGAAAACCCCCCCGAGAACTTACGATAAACCCCTAGAATACTTAAACCTAGTATTTAGCCTACTTAGAGACTAATATAAATAGGATAGCTACTTTATAAACTATATAAGAAGAGGTTATCCGGAACCTTTAGAATAAACTCTAAAAAGCCCTTAAGGCCCCCCCGGCTTTTCTAGCCTCTTTAGGGCCGGAATAGGCCGGGGCCCCCGAAAATCCCTAGCCTAAAAAGGCCTTCCCCGATATTCCCCGTTTTACCGGAAAATAAAAGGATTTTAAAGCCTAATTTCTAGAAGTTTAAGCTAAAATTAATATCGATAGAACTTCTATTAATACTCTTTTCGCTTAGTTCTACTATATTTATAATAGTATAGAATCCTCGGCCTAGCTTTTTATATCTATTTATATTTAAGATATAGAAAAGTAAAGGCTTATAAACCCTTCGAATCTACTAGTTTATTTAAAATCTATTTATATAAATTTTAATAAAATAACTAGGGCTCGAGATAAGTTCCGAGAAAAAAAAGATAAAAGAAAAAAACTTATTTATTTTCTATTTTCCGAAATTCGAATACTTCCTCGCCGAAGCCGAGCTTATAGATACCCTAGAAAGTATAAAAATCTCGTATTTAGAAAGGAATATCTCTCTAGACTTCTAAAAAACCCTAATTAACTAAGAAAAACTTTAAATTTATACTTCGTATATTAGGACCTTTTTAGGACTTATTTTAGATTTAAAAGGTCTAGCCTACTACGAGAAGTATTACTCCTTTACTTATACCTCGCCGAACCTTCCCTAGGCTTTTACTAGTTAGTTCTAAACTTAAGGGTCTTTTTAGACCGCCTAGACCTCTTATAAGGACTTTATAGACTAGGAACCTTCTTCTAGGATCTCTAAAGGCCGCCTAACCCTAGAAGAAAAAGAAAAGAAGTTCTAATTTAATCTCTACTTCTACTATATTTAAAAAAGCTACTTATACGCTTTTTATTTTATAATTTTAATTTAGACCTAGGTTTATATTAGAAACCCCGTTTTAGCCCTAGAAGAGCCCTAGATATCTAGGGCTATTTAAGAAACTCCGGCCTTTACTATAAAGGCCCTTATAAAAGCCGTAAAAGCTAAGAAAACCCTTAAAATAGTAGAGATCTTCTCGGATAATTTAGAAAATTTAGAATTAGAAAAAGAGTAATTTTAAGTTAAAATCTCGATTTAAAGTCTCTAGAACCTTTAGAAATCCCCGTTTAACCCCCGGCCTCTTTAGAAGAAAAGGGTACTTATATAGATACTATTATAAATAATAGATCTAATATAAAACCCTTTATCGATTCTAATTATTATAGTTTTATTATAATATCTATTAGAATTTCTATTAAATATAGAGTTACCTTCTACCCGATCTAGCCCTACTATCTTTAGTAAATCGGAAATTAATTTAAAAACCTCTAGCCTACTATATCCTAAATAGCTTATTTTAAGCTAGATATAAGGGGTTTCGCGAGGGTATTTAGGGCTATATAATCCCCGGATAATCCGATCTTAAAATCTTAAGAAAAAGGTAGTTATAGTTCTACGATACCTCTTTTCGCCTTATTACCGATATTATAATTATCCGAAGACTTTTTAGGTTTAATATATCTATAGTACCGGTATTTATAGACCCCGAAATCGTTTAAATCTTTTCTACTAGTTTTAAAGCCCTATTAATTAGGGTTTTAAAAGAAAAATTACTTATATATATTTTCTCGGCTTCTTTTATAGATATTTAGAAAACCCTTATTATTAAAGAAGAAAAAAATACTCGTCTCGAAGTTTTTACCTAATTACTCCCTATTATCGAAGTTTTCGATAGAAAGAAAGCTAAAGAATTACTACTTTCTCGCCCCGGTCTAGATTATAAAATAAACCTATTTCCGGATACTACTATTCCGAAGATACTTTTATATTCGATATCTAGAGAAGAGCTCCTAGTTCTATAGAAGACTTTATACGAACTACTAGATTAGGGCTTTATAAAGGCCTCTTCTTCGTTAGCCGCTACTCTAGTTCTCTTCGTAAAGAAATCCGGAGGTAGCTTATACTTTTATATAAACTACTAAAAGTTAAATACTTGTGACGATATCGCAGGTATAGGGTAGCCTAGGAGGATACCGTGGTATTAATTAGGGATAGTTAGCGATAG
This sequence comes from Tympanopsis confertula, assembly GCA_026745395.1. Taxonomy (NCBI): domain Eukaryota; kingdom Fungi; phylum Ascomycota; class Sordariomycetes; order Coronophorales; family Scortechiniaceae; genus Tympanopsis; species Tympanopsis confertula. The sequence continues at coordinate 9,404 of JAOYNU010005784.1, forward strand.
CTAGGCCTTATTAATAATTATAATAGGCCTCTTAATTAGATATCTACTATAATTAAAGAGTTTTAGAGAAATAATTAAATAAATAAAAATTAATATTTATAATATTAAGGTAAAAGTATTATATATAACCTTATATTACTTTAACGAAAGTTTTAGAATTCTTATAAATTATAAATTTAGTAATCTTATAAGAAGAATATATAAGTTAAAAGAAATTAATTATAATAGCTTTATAGTAGTATAGTTTAAAACGCCCTATAAGAAGATATAATAATAAATACCGAATAGTATATCTAAATATTAGAAATAGTATAATAGAAAATAGTTTAATTTATAAAGATATTACTAGTATTATACTACTAGTATATTAAATAAGTATATTAGTAGAGGATATCTAGGTATTTAAAAAATATAAGAAGATATATAAAGAACCCCTAGTATAAGTATACCGTATAGTACTAGAGTAATAACTAAAAGCTATAGTATCTATAGTATATAGATTAGAATACGATTAATATATACCTAGTATAAATAACTATAAATTTAATAATTTATCGGATAATTAAAGTATAATTAGTTTAGTTTTATCTATATTCTCGATACTTTAGAAATTAGTAGTAGTATTAAATACCTAATATAAATAAGTAGTATTTAAATATATTTATAAATTAGATATATAGTATAACGAAATACTATATCGAAACCCTAATTTTAAATAGAACCTACTACTATTAGAAATAAGTATTAACTCTTAAGTAGAAAATTAGTTAAATAATACCGAATAAATAACTTTAAAAGCTATACTTATTATAAAAAAAACTAAAAAATAGAAAATCGAATACTTAAAAGGAAAGAAATTAATAGGAGCTAATAATTAGATAGTCTAGAAGTAAATAGTTAAAAAGGCTTTTAGGATAATCTCGATTAATCTAAATAAAAAGAACTAGTTAATATAAACCTATTAGTAGATACTTATATAATAACCTAGCTCTTAAATATAATTAGTAGTAGGCTATATAATACTTATATTTATTATAAATTATTATATAATATATAAATTAAACTTAATATAATAATAAAAATTATATTTATTTAAAAAATAATAATAATATAAAACGATATAATTAATTTAAAAATAATAAATAATAAAATAGCTAATTAGTTTATTACTAGAGTAGAAGAGATATTTACTAAATACTAAATTCTTTTTAATATAAATATAGATATATATACTAAAGCTTTAGTAAAAGGTTATATTAGCCGATACTTAAAACTAATAATTATAATATTAATAATAAAAAGTATTATTACTAATAACTAAAGAATATACTATAAAATAGTATAATTAATTAGAGAAATTAACTAAAATAAAATACTATACGGAAACTAAAGTAGAAATAAAAATAATAATAGTAGTAAAGATAAGAAGAAGAATAATAATAAGAAAATATATATAATTAATAATAAAATAAATATAATATACTATTAATATAATAAGTTTAACTATAAAAAGAATAAATACTATACTACTAAGTATAAAAATAGTATTAAATTACCGGATAATAGTATAAAAAAGCCTTCTAGAAATTTAAAAAAAAGGTAATTAGAAGTAATACTAATACTAGTAATAAAGAATTAACCTATTATAAATATAAATAAAAATATACTTAAAAAAGACTACTTATAAAATAATATAATATAGGAAAAGACCTAGTTTATAGATAAATAGTAAACTTTAAACCCTAAAATTAATATAAGAATCTAAGGGAGAGAATCGTATAATTAGGCTACTATAGTATTAGGCTATATAATACTTAAGTAAAATAAGGTAAAACTTTAGATATTCGATATAAATTTAGATATTTATATAGTAAATAGAATAGTAATTATTATAGAAAGTATAGCTAAGAGACTCCTAGATAAGTATAATTTTATAACCGGAAATAGAATAGTTAGTACTACTTATATATATATTATATTAATTATAATAATAAATAAGAAATCGGAAATACTTATAAACCTATTAGATATTATTATAATACTAAACTTCTTATACTATATTATATTAAATAAGAAGTAATATTAAAAAAAAAGCTAATTAGCTTCGATATACTAGTATTAAATAGCGAGAATATAACTTTAGTATTTCATATAAGTTTCTAAATTAGTAAGTATTTAGAAAATTTTAAATTAAGTAAAGTTATTTTTTAAAAAAAACTATAATTAATTTAAGTACTTATTCGGTTAGTAAAGAAAAATAGGATCTCGTATTTATAAATAGAGAAGTAGAGAAAGTCTAATTTATTTATAAAAAACTCGCCTATTTTAAGCTAAATACGCTAGTAATAACTTATAAGTATACTAATATCGAAGAATTAAATAGAATAATAATATATAAAATTAAAAAAACTAGTTAAAGAAATAACTTATATAATATATAATAGATTAGATTACTAAAATATATACCGAAATATTACTAAAAGAAAGAGAGTATCCTAGGAAAAGGTTTAGTATTAGATATTTTATTAAATAAATTAATTAGTTTAACTAATTAATATATAATTTAAATTATAAATAATATATCTAAATAACGAAAAATTAGTATTACTAATATAAAAGTAGAAGTAATAAAAAAAGTTTTAATTATTTTAAAAAACCTTTATTATTAAAATAAAAACCCTACTAATATAAGTAAAATACGATAATAGAATAGATATTAGTATTAAAGTTAATAGTAAATATTACTAAAGAAGAGGTATTCGATTAGAATTTACCCTTATATACTTATTAGAATAAAATAGTATAACTAAATTTAAATTTAAAACGATTTTTATATAAATTAAATTAGTAATAATTAATAGAAATATATTTTAAGAGTTTTAGTTTTAAATATTAGATATTTATATAAATTTAATTAATAATATAGTAAATAAAACTATAGTAGAAAATAAAATATTAGCCGAAATATATAAATTATAGATTTATTAATATTAACCTCGATTATTATTACTAGATCTTATTAGTAAAGTAGTACTATTTTAAATTAAATTAAAATTAAATTAGCTTTAAATCCTAAGAAGTAAAATAGTAATAAGAGTTATTAATAATATTAGAAGAAAAGTAAAAACTATAAGTAAATTAAAAATCTTTATAAGATTCTAAAAATATTATTTATATAAAATAGCCTTAGAATCGTTAAAGAAAATTATAATTAGTAGAGTTATAAAAACTATAAAGAATTATAAGTTATTAACTTTATAAAAGTAATAAAAACTTTATATATATTTAGAATATTTAAACCTCGATATAAACTAATATTAACCCTAAAAGTAGTTAATTAATTTACTCGCCGAAAGGGAATAGAAGATAAAAATAAAGAAAATAACGATATAATAGCTAGTAATAAATAACTAAATTAATATAAGAATAACTTTTTTAATAGGGTATTTATAGTAAATTAGAACTTAGAAGTATTTAATATATTAAATAAAATATTTACTAATTTTTATATAGATAGAACCGATTTAAATTAACTAAATTACGATATAGTAATAATAAACCCGGATTATAAATATTAGTTAAAAATATATAATACCGAATTAAAAATACTAATTAATCGAGGAATATTCTACTTTTAAGATAATTTTAAAAATATAAATACTATTAATAGTAAAATAAAATATAAGATTAAGTATAATACCGATAGTAAAATCGTTAAATATAAAATATAAATAGTAGTAAAAAGCTACTAATAATAGGTAAAAGAAGATTTTAATAATTACTATATAAATATAGTAAAATTAATATTATAGAGAATTCTCCTAATTATAATAATAGCCCTAAAGTAAAAGAAAATATAAATAGATATAATTAGGGCGTACTTTTTAAAAGACTTCTACTATATAATTTATATACTAATACCCTTTTAAATCTATAAGTATAGAGTAAAAACCTATAAAGAAGTAAAAAAACTTAAATACTATAAAGATTAGAAGATTATAAAGGTAAAAAAACTACTCTATAGTTTAAAATAAATTAGTTTCGAGTAGTAATAGAAATTATAAATTACTTTAAAGGATATAGGGTTTTACCCGAGCTTATATAATTCTACTATATATACTAGTACTAGCTCTAACTCTTTTATTAATAAAAGATTAGTTATTATTAATACCTACTTATATTAACGATTTTATCGTAGTTAGTTTAAATATATAAAGACTAGAAGCCCTAACTAAAGACTTATACTAGTAAAGTATCGAAATTAAACTAATAAGTATTATAAAGTAGTACTTAAATATACGTATTATTAACTAGTTAGTTAATACTATAAGCCTTATTTAGGATAAATACTAGGATAAAATAATTGAGTAATATAATATAATCGATTTTAATTTTATCTAATTACTAGGGTTAGAAGTAATATAGAAACTAGTAAACCTAGAGTTAAAAGGCGATATTATAGATAACGAATTAACTACTTTATTCTAATTAATACTAAAGTTAATTTAATATACTACTACTATAATTAAACTTAATATTATATATAATATAAATATCCTAATTAGAAGTATAAAATAACCTAAAATAGACTATTTTAAGTATATAAAAACTATAGAAAAATATAGAAAAAGATCGAAATATCTAAGTATTACTTATAACCCGGAATTTAATTATATTAATAACGATCTAAAGTTATATAAGTACTATAATACTAATTATAGAGTACTAGATTTAAAAAATATAAGTAAATAAGTCGTAATAATAGCTAGAAAAGCTATTAACTAAGTTATTAGGAAATAAAAGATAATTACTATATTAACTAGTAAAATAGAATATATAGTATTATCTTTTATTAATTACGAAATAATATAAATACGAAATTTTCTAGACGACTTAAAATAAAATTATTATTAAAAAGGAGATTTATATATATATATATATTAATAGTAAAATAATTATAAAAATAGTTTTAAACCCGGAAACTATAAACCGAATTACTTATATATATAAGTACTACTACTTTATTAAATAAGAAATAGTAAATTAATATATTATAATTAAATTTATATTAAGAATAGAATAAATAATAGATAAATTAATAAAATACTTAAGAAAAAAAAGGTTTAAAAATTTCGTAAAATACCTAAAAATAAAAATAGTAATCGAGGTATTTTTAAAGAAAGAATAATTATATAGAAAAGGATTAGATAATAAATTAGTATTAGGGAGTATAGAAGGTAAATATATCGGAATAGTTTTATAATATTATATTAAAAACTAATTCTAAAAAGGAATATAAAGATATCGTAGATAAAAAATAGCCTAAGAGGATACTATAGTATTAATTAGGGATAGCTAGTAATAGCTAAACCCTACTAATAATTATAATAGGCCTCCTAGGTAGATATCTACTATAATTAAAGAGTTTTAGAGAATTAATTAAATAAGTAAAAATTAATATTCGTAATATTAGGGTAAAAGTATTACGTATAACCCTATATAACCCTAACGAAAGCTTCAAAATTCCTATAATACTGTATCGAAATATAACGCCTATCCGATACCCTTTATATCGGAGACTTTATAGTAAATAGCTAGTTCTAAGTAGATTTCTAAAGTCGATATTATATCGGCTTTTTACTATCTCCGGATACGCGAAGGAGATAAGTAGAAAACGGCTTTTAGAACTAGATTAAGATCTTTCGAGTAGTTAATTACTTTTTTTAGTTTATCCGGTACTTTTACCTCGTTTTAATAGTATATAAACGATATTCTTAGCGAATACCTCGATATCTTCTACTCCGCTTATCTAGATAATATTATTATCTACTATAATAGATCTAAAGATAATTACTATTAAAAAGTCTATTCTATAATCTCGAAACTCTCCGAAGTAGGCTTATAATTAGATTTTTTTAAATCTAATTTCGAAACCCCGGAAGTTAAGTATTTAGGCTTTATAATCGAGTCTAGGGTAAGTATAAAAACCGATTTTAAAAAGATAAAAGCTATTTAAGAATAAAAACCCCTAAAAACTATAAAAAAGGTATAAGGTTTTTTAGGATTTACGAACTACTATAAGGTCTTTATTAAAGATTTCTCGAATATCGCTAGACCCCTTACGAATCTAATTAAAAAAAATACCCTTTTTAAGTAGATTACGAATTACTAGAACGCCTTCGAGAACTTTAAAGAAACTTTTATCGATTCTAAGACTTTAACTAACTAGGATCCTTCTAGACCTACGGCTATAGAAGTAGATATTTCTAATTATATTTTAAGAGGCGTATTTATATAGTAAAATACCGAAGACTTTTTCTAAAAACTTATAAAATACTACTCGAGAAAATTATCCCTTATAGAAATTAACTACCCTATATATAATAAAGAACTTCTATCTATTATATCGTATATTAGAGAGTAGTATTCCGAATTTAAAAGTATATATTTTATAGTTTATACGGATTACTAGAACCTAGTCTATTTCTAGACTTAGTAATATTTATCCGAATATTAGATATAATAAGGAGAAAAATTATCCGAATTTAAGTTTAAATTTATCTACTAGCCTAGTACTATATAAGTTTCTTCTAATACCTTTTCTAGAAGAAATTAAGATTTTCCGAACGATACCTCTTATAATAAGATATCCGGTAAAACTTATTAATTACTATCTAATTTTTTTAATACTTTAGAAAAATTAGAAAAAAAAGTTAAAACTATATAGATATCTAATAGTAATTCTAGACCCGAAAACGAGCTTTTTTCCGCTTCTAAATTCGCCGACTTTCTTAAAACCTTTTTCGAAAACTTAGAATTATCGAACCTATAATTAGAAAATCTAAAAAATAACTTTAAATACTAGAAGATTTAGTAAGTTATTTATAAAAATAATTAGTAATTCTTTACTAATTAGGGTTTACTAGTATTTATATCCGAATATTCTATTAATATAGAGAACCGTTTAATATAAAGAGACCGAATCTAAATACCTTTTTTCGAGCTTTTTAAAATTAAGATTATCTAATAAATCTACGACTTTTTTATTACCGGCTACTTTAGTAGAGAAATTATAAGAGATCTAGTTTCTAAATACTATATATAGCTAGGTCTATCCTCCGATATATATCGTTTTATATAGAACTACTAGATCTATTCGTAAAGTAAAATCTAAAAAGATTATAAAAAAAAAGTCCTCTAAAACCCCTATTTATTCCGGAATAATCCTAATAAGAACTATTTATAGATTTTATAGTAGACCTCCCCGAAACTCTTAATAGGTCTACTATACTAGTAGTTAAAATAGATTTATAAAAAGCCCTATATTTATACTTATAAAGACGATAAAAGCCCTAGATATCGCTTATACTTTTTTATAGTATATTTATATATACTATAAACTCCTTTACGCTATAGTTTCCGATAAAAGACTTTAGTTTATTAGTTTATTCTAGAAAAAGGTTTACCGGTTTTTAGGAATTTAGATATATTTATTTATAGCCTTTTATCTTTAGACCGATAGATCTATAGAATATTTAAATACGGAATTAGAAGTTTACTTATATATATTCTACTTATTTAACTAGGATTATTAGGATATATTATTACTTAGTATAATACTTACTTTTAATAACTAGAAATCTATATCTATTAGATTCTCCCCGTTTTTTTAAGCTATAAATACTACTTCGAGACCTTAGAACCTAATATAAGGTCTTCTACTAGATCTACTATCTTTCTAACCGAAAAAGGATATAAATAGGTTAGAAAACTAAGAAATTATAATAATTTAGTAGTAGTAGTAATAGTAAATACCTAAAAAAAACCTAGGAAAAATACGTAAACTAGTTCTAATAGGCCTCGGAATCCTATAAGATAAGGGATAGAGTTCTACTATATTTAAAGAATATTAGAACTATTAAATTATTAAAGAAACTAGATTAAATAGCCTTACTATATAAGGTTATAGGTCTAGTAAGATCTTATATTATCCGACTAAATACCCCCCCCGGAATCTACTTTATTTTCTACGTAAATTTTCTACGTCGAGTTTCCGAAGACCTATTTCTTTCTTAAGATATAGTTTACCCGGAACTACTTTTTATCTAACTATTAGAAGCCTTTAATAACTATATCGAAGGGGAGTAGGTTATAGAAAAGATCTTACGGTATTACTAATCTAGAAATAGTTATTTTAGTATTCTAGTTAAGTAGAAAAGTTACGTAGAACTTACTAAAAAACCCTTTAAAGACTTCGTAAATACCGAAGTTCTAGAAGTATACGAATTTAGTCTTTTAGAAGTTCTATAAGTTATAAAACCCTAGAAAAAAGGGGGGGAAAGAAGTACTAATATAAAAGGTTAAGACTTTTCTAAAAGCCTCGGCTATACCCTCGCTAATCGTATATAACCCTATATATAGTTTAGCTATTAGTTATATAATCCTTTTAATATTATCCGGTATTTATTATCTTTACTAATATCTAGCTCTACGAATACTAGTTAGATCGATAAGAAAATAGTACCTCTAGAACTAGGAGAATTTAAGTATTCTAAATAGTTTACTTTCGATTTAGTAATTTAATTATCGAACTAGTAATCGATAGTAGCGTATTCCGGAACCCTAGTATAAGGAAACCCCGCGTTTAAGTACTAATTTTTTACTAGTCTTCCGATAGTATAAAATACTATTAAAATACTATATCTCTAAGTACTAAGATATATAACTAGCTTTTTTTATCGAATTTAGACTTAGGTCTAGGCTTATAGAACTATATAGACTTCTCTAGACCCCCTAGGGGTCCTTCGCTATATATAAAAAACCTTACGCCTCCTATAGGGTCTCCTTCTTCCTTCTCTTCTCTTTAGTTTAGAATATAATCTCATTATACGTAAAAAGGTT
>JAOYNU010005895.1:0-18254 GCA_026745395.1 Tympanopsis confertula
GGCAATGGAACTTGGAGCCAGCTCTCTGTGAGCTCTGGAAATGGTGACATACGGCCCAACTCCCTGGCGGCTGGCTTCAGCTTCACTCCCGCCGACTCGAAGGATACCTCAATATACTCGTTTGGAGGAATGTGTCCGTTCGCGAACAGCACTGAAGGAACTTGGGTATCAGCTGCCAATTATTCGCAATCTATGATCGCCCTCAACCCCACCGGAGGAAACGCCTACGATGCAGCCACCGTGGGAAATCGCGCGCCTCCAGTTCCCGAGGCAGGAATGGCTGTTGTGCCGCTGACACCGATTTCGTCAATGACGGAAAAGCAGCAGGATTTCCTGTTGATAGGTGGACACACGCAGCATGCTTTCCTCAACATGTCGCAATTGGCGATTTTCTCGGTACCCCAGGAAAGCTGGAGCTTTGTCAAGGCAAAGTCCGTGGCATCGGCACGTACCGAGCTTGCAATTCGAGATCAATCTATTGTTGAGCCCCGGTCAGGCCATGCGGCAGTTCTCTCGGAAGATGGCAAAAAGGTCTATGTCATTGGAGGCTGGGTAGGAGACACATCTGTGCCTGCAGACCCTCAATTTGCGGTACTTGAACTCGGTGAGAACTATGGTGGTTCTGGAGATTGGACGTGGACCGTACCACCATCATCGATATCCTCAGAGGCTGGGATTGAGTCAGGTGCTGGCGTCTTTGGTCACTCGGCCGCCATGCTCCCAGGGGGTGTTTTGATGATTGCTGGAGGTTACAGCATACCGAAAAGGTCTTCCAAACGAGCTGCTTCTGCCGCAGAACGCAATTCACAGGTCTACCTTTACAATTCCACTTCTGGGGATTGGGTGACATCTTATACCAATCCTGCTGCCGCAAAATCGTCAAGCGCGTCAACCTCGCATAGCAGTGATAGACTTTCGAAGGGCGGGAAAATTGGATTGGGAATTGGCTTGGGGATTGGGCTTCCTCTTCTTCTTGCCATCCTCGCATTCGCATTGAGATACCACCAAAAGCGTCGCGTGAAAGGAAAGAGAGATTCACAGCTTCGCGAGCTTGCACTGGGAGCCGAGCGCGCACACTTCTGGGGCCGCGATGACCCATACCAAGCAAGCAGCATTCGAAGCTCCCAGATGAGTGAAAAAGTAGACCCCACGACGGGTCTACCCTGGTCTTCAAATCGATACAGCTCTAAGCGCCCGCCTACGAAAGAGCAAGGCGAGGGAGCTGAAAGCAGAGGGCTACTTGCAGAGTCGCCCAGTCCGAAGAAAAACAGCCAGGAGAGCCCTCTTCTCAGCCAAGCCCGGTCATATCGCCAATCGGGCCTTACGGATTACCGACGAAGTGATACAACAGGCGAAATCCACCCAATTGACGAGCGGGAAGAAGATGAGGCCATTTTCCGTGAACGTGTTTTGGCCACTGTTCCCAAGGATGAACAACTTCACTTGCATGATGACGAAGATCCCTTTTCCGATACACCTTTCGCCACGCCCCGGAGTACAATCTTCGGAGTCGGGCTGGGCCCTTTTTACAGCCGCAGGAAAGATATGGGGTCTGTTGATGGAGACGGCCGATCAAGTTCTGCAAAGAGTGAACGTACATCAACAGGCTTGTCTGGGCTCTCCGATAATTCCGATTTCTCTTTCTCTTCCAGACCAACCGGTCAAGTTATGCAAGCGCGAGCCGTCTATATCGACCGGCCTCTAAGCTGGTCGAGCAGTGGTGGACGCTCTGTTGACCAGATTGGAGCTGCGTCAATCCACAGCAGAGATACAACTCAAAGTGATGTCGATGGCTTCATGGTACCATCAGAAAAGTCCTACTCTGGAGATTCATACTCGACAGCACAGACAACTATGCTCGAAAGACAAGCAGAAAAGGCCTCACTTCTTGACGATATCAACACTCCCATCGAATCATCTCCGTCAAAACTTCCTCCCTCTTCAAGACAAAGGACATCTGGCGTTTTCGAAACCGTCCGTCGAGCCCTCACGCTCACACGCCGCGATTACACCGCTCAACCAGATCTAAATGATGACGGGGTTGCATCTGGCATTGATCGTCGAAGCACGGTAGTCGGGCCTGGACTCGGGGGAAATAACAGCGGAGCAAATACTCCCCGACGAGCAGTCAGCGCCTCTGCAGAACTTTTTCGACGCAAGCAAGGAGCTAGAGCCTCAAACGCAAAGAAACGCATGTCAGACAACGACTTCGTCACTCCCAGATCCACTCGCGACGACCTCTTCATTGGTGCTCCCGGCTATCTCGGCGACGACGAGACAATGGATGATGACTGGGAAGGTTATACAGCCGAAAACCGCAATGTACAGACGGCCTACCTAGCTCCTCGAGAAAGACTGCGCGTCGTCAACGCCACGGCCGGAGACATGGATAACGTTTCTCAGCGCTCGACGAGCCGCAGCGTCAGTGGACCAACTCCGTCTCGCAAAGTGAGCAGTGGGTAAATAACGGCTCATAGATTATGTTCCTTTCTCTCGTGTACTTATGAATGTCCTTTTTCGGATTTGCTACATTTCGCGACTTATGAATTGTACGCAAGACGTTGATGTGTGACGGTTATGTCTTGTTTTATTCTGTTTTTCTTTGGCGCTTGATTCGGGGTTGTTTCTTTTACTTGATTTCCACCTCATTCGTTTGATATCCTCAAGGTGCTGCTTGTATCCAGACCTGTTGTAGCTGTTGTTTGTTGTCTCTCGAGTGCATTTGATAGCTTTTCAGAGCGGAGTGAAGGGTTGGCGCTTTTCTAGATACTTTGTTGTATAGCAGAGAAAATAAGATTATTTCAACTTTATCTGAATATCTTCAGTATCTCTACATATAGGAAGGCCATAATGTAATCGTAGCTCATGCATTTCATTCAACAATTTTGTTCCCAGCAAGTCTCAAGATGTACGGAGAACTTGAACGGTTTCAATCCTATACTAAACCGAAACTTGCCAATATCTATAAGATAGCCTTTTATGGCATTGGTATATCTGTATCTTTTATTTCGCCGACTTCGTAGCCATTCACTTCCATTTACGAGGCAGGGGCGCCGTTGGAAGCCACAGGCTTCGTGGGCAGGTTAGTAGCCAATGGAGGGAGACGACTCCGAGAAGCTTCACGAGCGTTCTGGGCCATCAAAGCATCGATGATAACGAGCGAGGACATAGCCTCGACGATAGGAACAGCACGGGGAACAACGCAGGGATCGTGACGACCCTTAGCCTCGAGAGTACCGTCCTCGAAAGCGTAAGTAGCGGTGCTCTGAGCCTGGCCGATAGTGGCAGGAGGCTTGAAGGCAACACGGAAGTAGATTGAAGCACCGTTGGAGATACCACCCTGGATACCGCCGGAGTTGTTGGTCTTGGTGGTCAGACGCTGGACACCATCTGCTGAGCTGGAGGCAACGAATGGGTCGTTGTGGATAGAGCCGGGAACCTCACAGCCGCCGAAGCCAGAGCCGATCTCGAAGCCCTTGGTGGCGGGGATGCTCAGCATAGCATGGGCCAGGTTGGCTTCTAACTTGTCGAAGCAGGGCTCGCCCAGACCGACGGGGACATTGCGGATCACACAGGTAACGGTTCCGCCAATGCTGTCGGAGTTGTCGCGGAACTTCTCAATGACCTTGGTCATGCGCGCGGAGGCCTCCTCGTCGGGGCAGCGGATTGGGGCATACTGGTCGACGGTAGGGCGATCGATGGTCTCCAGCAGCTTCAGGTATCTGGGATCGGTGGATGCGGTGGGGTGTTCGGGGGTAGGAGGGAAGAGGTGCTCGTTGCCAACGGAGGAGACGAAGGCGACAATCTCGACGTTGTGCGCCAGACTGAGGTACTTCTCGGCGATAGCTCCAGCTGCGACACGGCCTATGGGAAAAGTTAGCTGGCTGTCTTGAGCACATGATGTCCATTATCAGGCATACCGATAGTCTCGCGGGCACTGCTGCGACCGCCACCACTGCTGGCCTTGACGCCGTACTTCTCGAGGTAGGTGAAATCGGCGTGACTGGGGCGAGGGTAGAGGTCCATTGTGCTGCCACCGTAGTCCTTGGGTCTTTGGTCCTCATTGCGGACAATCATTCCAATCGGTGTGCCCAGGGTGACTCCGAACTCAGTGCCGGACTGGATCTCGACGCGGTCCTTCTCATCGCGCGGGGTTGTCAAGGCACTCTGACCGGGACGGCGGCGGGTCATCTGAGGTTGAATGTCGTTCTCGGTGAGTTGCATGCCAGGAGGACATCCGTCGACGATGCAGCCGACGGAGCGACAGTGCGACTCACCATAGCTAAAGAAAAAAAATGTTAGTATTTACGGAGACTGACAGCGGCGGGGTGTCTCCTACGTGGTGACGCGGAAATGCTCACCCCACGTCGACATGGTGGGATTGACTGTTGGTATTCAGGAAATGGAGTGAAAGGGAAAATGTGATGTCGTCGAAGATCGGCTTAAATCAATGCAGCCGGTCAAGTCCCACAGAAATCCTTATGAGTCAGACAGCGGCGAGCAATTGGTAAACTTGAGGGAAGAAAAAAAGAGGGAATCGACTCATCGTACGACTTCCTATCCGGGACTAGCGCCCCGACTATCGGGCTTCCGCATCTTCTATTGATCGCGCGGCTTCCGAGACTATTGAAGCTATTCACCTCCCTTGCTCCTCATGCTTCGAGGATGCTGGTCCTCGGCCTCCGGTAGGGCGATCCAATTCGTCCGCCACAACTCCTCCTATCCCGTCCAGAGCTTCGCAGAGCTTGCCCGCCGCCCAGCCTCGCGACACCAGATTTATCAGTCGGTATCAACGGATCCTTACGTCAATCTCTCAATTGAACACTTCCTCTTGGAAAATGCGCCCGCCGACTCGAGCATCCTCTTCCTATACATCAATAGACCTTGCGTGGTCATTGGCCGAAATCAGAACCCATGGCTAGAGACAGATCTCCGCGCGTTATACAATGATCGAAGGGCGACAACAAGCGATTCCGAGGCAGCTGTATATGTGAGGCGACGGTCAGGAGGCGGAGCGGTCTTCCATGATGAAGGAAATCTCAACTATAGCGTGATTTCTCCGCGAACGTCGTTCACCCGCAATAAGCATGCGGAGATGGTTGTCAGCGCTCTCCATGGCATCGGAGCGCTCAACACGAGAGTAAACAACCGCCACGACATTGTCATGACAGCGGAAGAATCAGAAGGTGAAGAAGCCACTCCTAGAAAGGTTTCGGGCTCTGCCTTCAAGTTGACACGCGACCGGGCTCTCCACCACGGTACCTGTCTATTGGACTCTCCAAATATCCATGACCTCGGCCGATATCTGCGCTCCCCAGCGCGCGGGTATATCCAGGCGAAAGGCGTAGAAAGTGTTCGTTCACCTGTCGCAAATGTGTCAAGTGCGCTAGCAGATTCATTCTTCTCAATGCGATCCGTGATGGACAATGTAGTGGAGGGATTTGCGCGATTATACGGGGTTCATCCAGACGCGGTCCGCCGAGCACGTCGCGCGCATGCAATTGATCCGGAAATCTTCGCAGGTGAAAATTGGGTCTCAGGGACCGTCGGCGAGCTGCAGGGCGAACAGGAACCAGAGATCGGCAAGGGGATTGCCGAACTACGAGTAAGTAGCCTACCATTGGCATGTTAGGGGTGCTTTAATCGCTGACCCCGGGCCTTAGTCTCTTGAATGGAAGTACACGCAGACACCACAATTTACTTTCTCTACCTACCCTATCGAAGAGGATCCTCGAGAACGACCACCATTACCGGCTTCTCTTCCCCCTTCAGTAAGTTGAATAACAACCCTAATCTATTTGCGTGCATCTTCTAACAAAGCACTTCAGACTCGAGTATTTATTCGCTGCAAACATGGAGCCATTATTGAAAGCAATATATCTGTATCGCCAGATGATTCTGTCGCTTTGGAACAAGCCAAGAGTGTCCATGGGGTTTTGAAAGGGAAAAACCTGCACGAAATTTCCAATTCGGATTGGAAGCAAATTTTCCAGCAGACGCTTGGTCAGGCACACGCAGTAGATGATGCTCTCACGCAAGAATTGGCTCAATATGTCGGAGGGTTACTTGGCGGAGACTGAGGCGTTGGGTCTCTAGCCCCGACTGTGATAGAGGCGTTGTAAGATATCGCCCAACGAGTGGCGGGGGCCTAAAAGTGCTCTGCGATAGAAATTATTGCATATTAAGCTATGATGCTTCATCTCATACTATAGCGAAAGCTACGTGCCATAATTCCCGCCATATCAATGAAGCGTGTCTACTCTTGCTCTATGACAGGTTATTTTAGACTCTGAAATTTCCTAAGTAGTCCACGCATAGCCATTGCGGTTGTTCTTGGCTTGTTCGGCCGGTAGCAATTGCCGTAGAATGAGAAAGAGATTTGGACGCAGCAGTCGGTCGTTTAGAACACAAAGTGGACTCATCTCCTACAATATGGGTGGATTTGCTCAATATAAGAAATGCCATAGGATCATCCAGATGTCGCTAGTGGCTTGAAGATATTCTTGGCATAATTCTTCGCTAATTTATATAATGTTCGAGGCTTGACCTTCCCAAAGAGTGATTAGTACTATCTAGAGGCCATAGCGAGTATTGATTATACCATTTTTAGCGCCATGGCTTTTCGAGAGACTTTGGCCACCATTCAATAGTTTCCCATGCTGTTTCATGGCAGACTCGAGGTCCACCACCTATCGAGATCCTACTAACCAGGGAGCTTCCCAGATTATTGATTCCAAGCTTCTAAGGTTAGAGTGAACATATATGCGCCATAGTTCATTGCCTCGCTACCTGCTAACATTTGAATGGTAACAAAGATCTTCGCCCGGGGCTCTCCACTTCGTGTCCTGTATTAGCATGCCAGCGTTCTGTAGGTATTTTCTTCATTTATTTGTGATCTTCTTGACATCTCCTACCTCCGTTCCTCCAGAGCTCGACACCCGTAGGCGTCATGAAATGGCCTTTGATTCATTGCTGTCGGTGTTGATATCTACTTCTATGGAGGGAATGAGATCTACTAAGGCAAGAACAGTGAATGAGTTATCGAAACCAATGCTCTGTATTGATGAGGGTGGAGAGAGGAGAGAAGAGGAAACAATTGCGTGGCTCGAGGGTGCTAATTAGATGTCGGAGGGTCGAGATCTTCACGAATTTCTCCATCCATATTCCAATTTCCAATTCCTTCTATTCCATGAACTTCGAAAGGTCTTACTACGTTGTCAAGTGGTTCCAATCCTGGTGTGAGTGGTCTATACTCAGATAGGGCTTCCCATGATCCTTCACTGAATGATACTGATCCTGGGAAATAAAACGAGTCCCATGGAGCAAGGTTTGATGGAGGAGGCATCTCCCACCCCACATCTGAAGGCCATGAATTGATTGTGCCCTGGCCAAGATTCTCCATATGTCGATTCTGAGCAACATCAAACTCAATAATAGGTCCGCCAAGAATGGGGCCAGTGGGATAGTTCGCAACAGGCGGTTGTGGTGTAATAGTCTGTGGGAGCTGGCGATCATGGGTCTTAGCTTCCCTGCGCACTCGCCTGGAGCGCAATCGGGGATCTTGGTTGCTGTTGCGCCAACTGTCAACGGCACGCTGTATAAGACCTCGTTTTCCACGAAGAGCAGGGTTCAGGTCGGCGATAGCCCAGCCTACTGCATTGCACTCTGTCTCATATACTAGACGGTCGTCTTTGTAATCCTCCTTGCTGCACCAGGCGCGGGGGTAGACGCAATTTTCTGTCTTAAAATCCTGGCTCAGAGTATCCACGTTCACTGACTCGACATCGCATCGGATTGTATATTCCATGTTAACATTCTCTCGTAAGTACTCGAATGCAAGCCATTGGACTCCGTTGGCATCTTGTCGTCTAACAAGGGGAGTCGTTGCGGGTATTGGGCCACGTACAGCCCTTGACATACTGTTAGTATCCGCTAGAAGCTCTTGAATTGTGGGTAGACGTTCTCTATGTCGTAGATCGGTCAAGTCTGGTATTGATGAGGCTTGCTCTGTCGGTATCTGTTTGTGGCTACGGTCGTAGCCAGAGCCAGAGCCATCGACATTAGAGCTTATGTCGCTGTATTCTTCTTCCTCTCTAGGTAGAGATGCAAGAGATACTTCTTCCAAGTGTCGTCCCATGTGGGTGGCATAAGACTTCCTCGTTTTCCAACCAGTCTGTGAGCACAAGGGGCATTGATAAGTCTCAAACTCAGGCTTTATAGCTGTCTCCTGGGCTTCGGCAATCGCTGCATCCAGTCGATGTCCACTTAGAGTGGTTTCATGCCTGGTAGTAACATGTTCCACGAAGTGCGATTTTTTTGTAGCTTTAAATTTGCAGATAAAACAGCGCCATTGCAAGCAATTGAAATGTTCATCAAACTCGTGCTTCGCCCACGAGTCACGATTTCGGAATGTTGTCAGAGCATCTTTGCATTCAGGATGCGTACAGACGTAAGAGTGTAGATCCTCGAAGACGTGAATTCTGCTTGATGTCAGATCACATGGTTTCTCTTGAATTATGATATCATTGGTACTCACTTCCATTCAATCCTATCTCGCATACTCACATTCTTTAAGCAATAGTCGCATTGAAATATTTTACCCTGCGCAGGTAATGGTGGTACTCTTGGGCGTCCTTGACCTTCGTCTTCGGCAATTGAAATGAATGAGCTATGAGAGGCAACAGTGGGAGCATATCCAGAATGTGCAGGAACAGATGATCCTAAGGCAGAGTCGCGAAATAATGAGCGTGGCTTGAAGATAGTCGCGGTGTCCTCATTATTTTCGTCGTCAGTTCCCTCTTCATGCAGTTGACCGATGTGAAGGAAACGCTCCCAATTCGCCTCTGCTAGTCGCTCCACGAGAAATGCTGGCGTATGGACAAACCTACTCTGCCATCAGTTTGGTCTATTGAGCATTGAGATAAGTGCTACCCACCGGTCTCGGATCCGCATAGCATAGGGTTGAGCACCTTGGGACAGATAAAAGTATACCCCGACTGGGACATTCTGTGCCTCTTCCTTCCTCTTGAGGCATGATACCTGTTCCTCAATTACAGGAATAAGATTAACCATGCAGGAGATATAACAATGTAACCGACCATAACAATTTTGTTCATGATCGGAATTTGAGCTTGAATCCTCAGAAGTCTCATCGGAGGAAAGCTCGGAATCTTCTTCGGCGTCGGAATGCCCCCCTGATGCAAGAATGATATTGGCCTTCTCCAAAGCCGTTTTCAACTCGTGGCCAATGATTTCTCGAGAGTGGTTATCCTCTTTTGCATCAATTGTATCTCTCTCGGGGCTGCTCGATAAAGATGATATAATCTTTCCGACCTCCACCAGGTTCTCAATTGCATTCATTCTCAGGTGATCTGATTTCTCAAGTATGAAGTCGAGATACCCTGTGGGGAAACATTGAGCCCACATCCCAAGGTCAGCCACATCCTTCTTTAAAGTGTTTCTGTGGGCGCCCTGTGGCATGAGTCGACGCCTGGACTTCCATAATTGGACCAAGGAGACAGAGCAAAGTTGATATAATGTCTCAACAAATCCGACATTTGGGTCATGAGTGCTGTAGCCGATGCTGGACACAACGAAGTCATCGGTATTCTCTGATCGCCCTTTTTGGTGCGCTCTAAGTCTGTTTTGCTGGAGCATTGGTGTGGGTATATCCATTGGCTTCTTTGCTGATGCCGAGCCTTCTTTCTCAGAGGCGTGCCCCAAGTCCCGATTCTCCACTTGCAAAATATCGAGGGGCCTTGGTCCTGAAATGAGTCCCCCTAATTGTTCCTCCTCGCGAACGCAAGTTCGACCAAAAATGAGGCAACTATCACAAGGAGTATATCCATCACATGTAGATTTGTTGATCCTGCATTCTGATATATGTTAAGAAGATATTATAGGAGTCAGAATACATGACATATTACCTTTGCAGGCTTCTGGTGGGAGCTGCCGTGAGGCGCCGGGATGCAAAGCATCAGCCGTGTCTTCATTTTTCGGCATAGTGTTCTCTCTCGCGAGTGAATGATTTGCCGTCTAGAAGATGGAACGAGAGATCAATACAGGAGGCGCCTTAAGCACATGAGGGGCTCATAGGCTGACAAGGCAGCAAAAGCAATATGCGATTCAGCTGAACGAGGCTAACCCTGCACAGCCCCGCATGGATCAACCAGTGCGTTCAACGGCGCTTGAGACTTCGTTCCGAAATAAATCTCGCTATTAAATGGGAGATCTGCATAAATGGACCATAAATTTCCACCAAGATCACGGGACGACTTCGACATCGCGGTCATCTGCGCACTGCCATTCGAAGCAGATGCAGTGGACGCCCTTTTCGACCACCGCTGGGACGACGAATGCGACCGATACGGAAAGGCACCAGGAGATAAGAACTCATATCGAACTGGTTTGATCGGAAAACATAATACAGTTTTGACATGCATGCCTTTCATTGGAAGAGGCTTCGCAGCAGGCGTGGCAGCTAGTCTGCGATCTAGCTTTCAAAACATACGTCTTGCCTTGATTGTTGGGGTTTGCGGGGGTGTACCAAATGGAAATTCGAAAGGTATCTTCCTAGGAGATATCATCATCAGTGATGAAATTATCATGTACGATTTTGTCAGGAGATATCCAACAGGGCTTATCCGCAAGGAAAGGATTGCGGAGTCGACATTAAACCCTGAAGTACGGGCTTTCTTACAAAAGATTCAAAGTCCGCGTGGCTACGAGAATCTTATGAAAAACACTCGCCGTCATTCTGCAAAGCTAAAGCAATATCCCCAATTCTGTCATCCAGAAAAAGGAGAGGATATACTTTTCCAGCCAAACTATCATCATAAACATCGCTTGCCCTCGGATTGCGTATATTGTGAAAACGATGAGCACTGCAAGACCGCTCAAGGATTGACTTGCATTGAATTAGGGTGTGAACCGAGCTTTCTTGATCGCTCACGTACTCGTTCAAATGGAAATGACACTCACTTCGGGCGAATTGGGTCAGGCGATACGGTGATGAAATCCGCTCTAGATCGAGATAGAATGGCAGCAGACGACAAGTTGATCGCATTCGAGATGGAGGGGGCAGGTGTTTGTACTAATTTGCCTTGCATTGTGATCAAGGGAGTGTGCGACTATGCGGATAGTCACAAGAACAAAGAATGGCAGCATTATGCAGCTGGAACTGCTGCTGCCAGCATGAAAGCTTTACTCGATCAATGGTCAGCTGTAGATCGACCAGGAGAAGCCAAAATCTATCAACAAGAGCATTTACTTGAAGCCTCCCATGAAGTCCACGCGACATCAGAAATCCAGTCTCAGTCAGCTCTTTTACCTGAAGAACGCAACTCACCAGATACCGAGGATAACATTGCCTCGACGAATAAATCTTTTTCGGAGAGTAGGTTCCTTTTCTTGAGCACAATTGAATATGATCTAATTGTTACAGCCTCACCAGTGGTCAAATCGAAGTTCCGTGATACAATTTCGTGCCTCAAGCGCAACAGAATTCGTAAATTTCTACCCCGCGATTTCGATATCAAGCAATCTATCAAGAATTCCCGTAGTATTTACTTGAGTGGCGTGGAGGCGCTGGATCTTCAGAGAATAAACCCTGGGGGTCTTGAAGCTGAATGCGCTGAGCCTATTTGCCTCGAGTTTGTTTTGGCCATCAAGCAGCAACTCGAAGATATTGCAAAGCTCATGGACTATATTCGTATCCCCATAAACAACGAGGGAGAAGCCAAAGTTGCGGGAAAACATCTCAAGGTCAGTTTATCAACATGTATATGTGTATTTGGCAATTATACTGACGCATTCTTCAGGACCTCGTGAAAGACCTTGAATCCCTTGTTCAGAACTTTTTCTCTTCGGTGCCTCGGAAGGAACAGCCTCGTTCTGTGGAGAATCTAGAGTCGAGAATGGATACCCAACAGCGCCACAACTTTCAACATGTCCAGATGATTCAACAGGCCGCCTGCAGTCTCTATGAAGCCCTAGGAACGGCATGTAATGAGCATCCTTCTCACAGTGTGCATTTGGATCTTCGACCAAGTGTTGACCGATTACCAACTCAAGTACAATTCAATATGGCATTTATTCAAGGTTCTACACCGACAGCAGAAACGATCTGGATCAAAATCGAGTCGATTATCAAGGATTCTTCAGATGCGAGCCTGAACTTGGTGCCCGGAAACGCTTCAGAGTCTTTATCGTCCTCTAGAAAACGACCTATATCGACTCAAACACGGTCCATCTCTATTGAATCTCGAAAAAGGGTTCATTTTGAGCCTTCAGCTGGCCCTTCAATGCCATTTCTCATGGAGCAACCGCCGGGTAGAGTCCCAAATCTGTACTTGCAGCGAAACCTTTGCACTCTGGTTGAGAGATATTTACAAAGGGAGGCTTGTAACGGCTGCATTGGGCTTCTGCGAGATAATGAAATTTGCAAGCATCTGGCATATGTTGGCCAGCGAACCAAAAGCAATCTTTCTACATCACTTTCTCAGCTGATGTCACTTTCGGGGGGCGATCTAACTCAAAATATGAGCCAATACCAGCGTGTCAAGCTAGCAAGGTATCTCGCTACTGCTGTTTTATATTACCATACCACGCCATGGATGAAGAATGGATGGCAAAGCAAAGACGTGCGCTTCGTCGGAAGTCCTGAATCCTTGATGCAGAACGCATCTCATTCTCTACCTTACATGATTACTTCTGTTCACGCATCAACCTCTTCAACAAATCTCCAGGCTCACTCGACTGACGATTTTCATATCATTCGCAATCAGGTTCTCTTCCGGTTGGGAGTCATGTTTCTCGAACTTGCATACCAGTCTCCTATTGAAAACCTCCAGAAACCAATCGATCTAGAAAGAGGCATAACTCCCGGATTTGCAGAATACTTCAGAGCCCGCCGTTTAGCAGATCAGAGCTTTGACAGGCTGGGTCTCAACTTCACGAGGATGATCAAGAAATGTCTATTTTGTGACTTTGGACATGATAGTGACTTTAAAAGCTTGGCGCTCCAGCAGGCGTTTTACCGGGATATTATTGGAGGTCTTGGCAACTTGGAAGAATATTTCGAAAAGCTAGAGCTTGGTGACTGAAGCGTTAAGCCATGTAAATAGTTTTTCTTCTTGCACCTTACAGATCTCAAATTTAGCTGCATGATCTCCTTTCTACCTCATAACAGCTCTCGAAGCCCCCCCCCCCCCCCGCATCGTAAAAAAGGATACGAATCGTCTGACCTCGGCTGAGCTCGCCCATTTCAGGACTACAGGGATCCAAGTGCGATCAGGTGGTATCACCCCGTATTTCCCCAGGTATTCGAAGGTCCCGGTCCACTTCACCCCCACACCCCCGCTTTGTAGTTTCCTCGAAGGTTAAATCCAAACTAGCACTCGTGGAGAGCAGACCCCGGATTCGTGGAATATCTCACCCCACGTTCCCAGACTGGCTTAGACGAACAGCTAGAGCGTGATAGGCTTGAAAATAGCAGCCAAGATATGCTAGAGCTGGGGACGGCACCTGAGAAGGAGTTTGTCCTCTGTATTTATCCAGAGGTGAATGCCCGACCCTTTTCAGCTTTCAGAGATATCTTCTTCAATCGTCTGAACTTCATACAGACTGTATCTAGTCGATTTGAGAAGCATTTTTCTCGGCCTAGGTCAACAACATGTCGTGGTTACTCCAGCGGATCGTCCATAATGAGGCGATGAGATCAGACCCTCCCGAAATTTACGGGTGGAGGGTCTACCTTCTCGCCTGCTCGGTAAGTGAAGAACTTCAAGTGCTGGAAAACTATACTGAGCAAAGTACAGGCTTGCTGCGGAGGCATGCTCTTTGGAATGGACTCGGGGATCATCGGTGGAGTTCTGACGATGCCACCTTTCATGTAGTCGGTACCTCCATCCAATATATCTGAGCCAAGCTAATCCTGGCATCAATAGTACATATGGCCTCGAGAATCTCGATAAAGTCGCCCAAGCTAACCTCTCCGCGAATATCGTTTCTACTCTTCAAGCGGGATGCTTTTTCGGAGCTCTCTTGGCCTCCCCGGCCGCCGATAGATGGGGTAGACGAGCTGCCTTGCTAGGGTCGGCTGTGGTTGGTATTTTGGGGGTGATAATGCAAGCTGCTGCTAGTGGTCATCTTGAAGCTATGTACATCGGACGGTAAGAGACTTGCCCATCTATAGAGAGACTGGTTAACTAAATATTATGCAGACTGATTACAGGTTTCGGTGTCGGCGGAGCCTCTATGATCAATCCTCTCTACGTCTCTGAAAACGCACCTCGCGCTATTCGTGGAGGCTTGACGGGTCTCTATCAATTCTTCATCACAATGGGTATCATGCTTGCCTTCTGGATCAATTACGGCTGTCTCCTCCACCTTAGCGGATCAGCAATGTACCTCGTCCCACTCGCTATGCAAGGCCTACCTGCTGTTCTTCTCTTCGTTGGAATGTCTCTTTGCAATGAGTCGCCTCGATGGTTAGCGAAGCAAGATCGTTGGGAAGAAGCCCGCGCCACTTTGAGTAAAGTTCGAGCTTTACCACCAGATCATCCATATCTCGAAGAAGAGTTCCAAGCCATCGCTACACAGTTGGAGCAAGAACGGGCTCTCATTGGAGGTTCTGGTTTCTGGGATCTTATGAAGGAGATGTGTCTTATTCCTGGCAATCGGAAGCGTGCTCTAATTTCGATATTCCTGATGGTTTGTCAACAGATGACGGGCACGAACGCTATCAACTACTACAGTCCACAAATCTGTGAGTCCTCCAACTCTTCCGCTAAGATCAATGCTAACTTTTAATAGTCAAAAATGTAAGTCATAGTTAACATGGTATTGTAGTCATATAGCTGTGGGCTTAAACTAATATTGCAAACAGCTCGGAGTCACAGGAAACGCAACCAACCTGTTCGCCACGGGAGTCTATGGAATCGTCAAGATGATCAGCTGCGGTGTCTTCCTAATTTTTGTCGCTGACTCGCTCGGTCGAAGACGCTCATTGCTCTGGACCTCTGTCGGACAAGGCCTTGCCATGATGTACATCGGACTCTACGTACGCATTGCACCTCCAGTTGAAGGTGCCCCAGTTATACCAGCTGGCTATGTCGCTCTTGTCTGCATCTTCCTTTTTGCTGCATTTTTCCAGTTTGGCTGGGGACCTGTTTGCTGGATCTATGTTTCTGAAATTCCAACCGCTCGGCTAAGATCTCTGAATGTTGCGCTGGGAGCGGCAACGCAATGGCTTTTCAACTTTGTGGTCGCTAGAGCTGTTCCAAATATGCTTGCAACTGTTGGTGCGAATGGATACGGGTGAGTTCCTTCAGATTCTAATAAGGTCTTCCGTGAATTAAACCTGACTTGCAATAGGACGTACATCATCTTCTCCTGCTTCTGCTTTTCAATGGGAGTCTGGGTCTGGTTTTTCATCCCTGAGACAAAGGGTTAGTACCCCAGGCACTCTTGGAGAAACATCATAGCTAACATATTTGACAGGATTGGCACTTGAGAAGATGGACGAACTTTTTGGAGTTACAGAGCTCGTTCAGAACAAGATCGATACTGAGCAAGGCCTAACTAATACCGAGACTAACAAAGCTACCGAGGCCCATGTTGAGCAGGTAAACCGCTAGCAGATCCTTCCTAAGCTAGCTGAATCCAATCTCCATAATGCGACCTATGAGCGTGATCGAAGTAACCCTACTCTGATATAGTTGCCGATGTCGGGTTGGCGGCACTCCTTAATTCCATCGTTAAACAGTGCAATGACTTTTTGTAAACGAAACTTCATAGATAAAACTATTCACAAGTAGTTTCCTGAGTATTCACATTCATTGAGGTCATTAATCATATGTCGTGAGAAAAGATGGCTATGTACAGTCCTGATAGACCAGATTCCCAAACCGAGAAAACAAAATGAACGACCTGCGTATGGATATCAAAAACAATGCACGCTTGGGTCAACCAACCAACAAAATAAAACAAAATGCAAAGCAGGAAATTAGATGCCACAAGAGGCATGTAATAGCAATTGAACAAAAATAAACAATCACGGAGTCTTAGCGAACAAAGCGATTCGAAAGACCAGATCCCATAACACCACGCTGACTCTGGCTACGGGTGACACGGCGTGGTGCTGGTCCATCATCGAGGCTCAGGCCACCAAAGCCTGGACCGAGCTCACCACGTCGTGGAGAGAAAGCATTGCTGTACGAGGGATGCGTGGGCCCTCCATACCGAATGTTTCGAGTCGTGGCATCCGTAGCGTTTGTGGCCGTAGTAGCAACAGTTTCTGTATCCGAATCTTGCTCATAATCTGACAATGGCTCCATTTCTCTGAGCGATTTCATGGTGAGACTGTGTGTATTCTGTCGGGAGGGGTTTGGCTTCTCAGTCGAGAATGATGGGAAAGACTGAGTTGATGAAAGTCGATATTGTGGCGCATTCCCGGGCAAGGCCGACGAAAAGCTTGAAGCTCCTGCAGTGGATCCAAAGGAAAGAGCAGGAACAGACGGCTGTGCACCGAATGAAGTGGCATTAGGAGAGGCGAGAGCTGTTGAACTTGACGGGGACCAGTTCAGAGCATCGCGTTGCGGAGATTCTTGTCTCGGAGACTCAAACTGCGGAGGCGCGGGCTTAGCAGGTTGCTGCACATCTGGCCTCGTAACAGCTCGGTAAAATGCAAGAAGGCCTAAGACTTCTTGGACAGCCATGAACCCAAGAAGGCCTTTGCCGTATCTGTCGAAGTATTCTCTTTCGAAAGCGCCATGAGGCAAATGGGCACCTAGATGGACAGCTGCACCAAGTTCGGTAATGTAGATCAATATTTCCATTCCGTTCCATTCCAGAAGTGGTCTCTTCACAGCCTCTAATAGCGCAAATCCAGCTATCAAGCTCGCGCTTCCCAAGGCACCGGCTTCGATATAATTTCCGCGAATTGAGAAGACTTGATTTTGAGAAAGCACCCAAGCAAAGATAGATCCAAAAAGAAGCAATAGTCGAAGATAAAGAAACATCAAATGGCTCTGAGAATAGGCAAGATGCGCTCTGTGCTTGGATTTCGATTGACGCCACTCTCTTCTTTTTGGCAAGTCGCCTGTTTCGATAGTAAAAGCACGGTCAAACAAAGTTTCAAGGCCGGTGGAAGTGTTGTGATCACTGGTTGGGAAGAATTTAGGAGGTTTGAAGACTGGCTCCGAATCCTGGGACCTGGTCTGCCATGGAACAGGCGAGTGAGTTGGGCTCCGATGAAAGGGATTGGGCTCCACGACTTGCTCAATTGGTTTTGTCGGTTGCTTGGCTCGAAGATTCCAGGCTGGTGGTGTGGGTGCAGGTGGGATCTGGCCTTGAAAAGGATTAGGGCCATCAAAAACCGAGGGTTGTGGTTGATTTCGTTTGTAGACACTAGATTTTGGCTGAAGATCTTGAGGGCGAGATGGCGTCCAATCCATGTCATCACTTTCGGGGGGTGGCGTGGGAAAAGCCAATGGCTTCTCAGGGTTGGCTCTTGGAGCAGCCAATTTGTCCATAGGAAATCGGTTTCGAAGCGGATTAGAAGCTGCGCTAGATGCCATCGGGCTCTTTTTGCTTTTGCTAGCAGAGACGGGTGAAGTTCCAGTGCTCCGAATAGGCGCCATCTCCCAGGAATTGTCGGACCAATTCACCAAAGGGGTTTGGTCATAGTCGACCACCCTGCGAGAAAGTAAAACACACTGTTGAAATCAGTTAATATGTCCATGGAAATCCGAAGTAGAGGTACTCACAAGAGCAGTAAAGGTCAACATGACCATATGTAGAGCTGGTGGCAGGTTTTGCTCGAGACCACTCGCAGAAGGATCTTTGAGAAGGGCCCAAAACACACATCTCACCACCAATGCAATAAGCTGGATTTGGTAGTATTCGCCAAGGCCAGTGAATCTCCCAGATCTGCCATCAATCTTCATGCGCAGCTTTGGATTCCACCAAAGCGATAGAATGCCTATCACTAGTGCGGTGCCTGCTAACGAACTCAGGTCGAGGGCACATTCCTGGGGAATGCGGTACAATTCGAATGTCTGGATGCCACAGGACAAAAACGACATAGGCACATCAGATTCCATGCTAAGGTCCTCTACTGGGGCAGTCGCAGTTAAGATACTGGTCACATCCCAAGCAAGCTGCCCAAGGACACTCGTCCAGTAAGTCAAAGCGCCAGCGTATACGAGTACACTTTGCCAGCTCCGTTCTCTTGTTCGACGTGCTGCCTTACT
>JAOYNU010006006.1:0-18246 GCA_026745395.1 Tympanopsis confertula
CGTTGGGGCCCCAA
Source organism: Tympanopsis confertula (assembly GCA_026745395.1). Taxonomy (NCBI): domain Eukaryota; kingdom Fungi; phylum Ascomycota; class Sordariomycetes; order Coronophorales; family Scortechiniaceae; genus Tympanopsis; species Tympanopsis confertula. The sequence goes on from JAOYNU010006006.1 coordinate 15, forward strand.
AAGTGCATCAACGTGCCGACAGTAGGCGCCATGGGCATGTACGTGGTTGCAAACGACGAGTGGACGATTCCGGTGTTTGGCAGCTGCCGGTGGGGAGAGAGGACGGCGTGTGCTCTCGGGGGGGTATACAGGCCACCATGCTCGAAGCGGCCAGGACTGCCGTCGAAGCGAGCAGGCCTCGTCGCGGCACCCGCCTGGTCCGGGACACGCAGTTCCTTGAGCTCGAGCCAGGCGAGGTCGCTGCACTGGACCGAATCCTTGCCCAGGCCGCCATAGACCCAGAGACGGTCGTTGTGGACAAAGGCGGCGTGGTCGTGGCGGGGCACGAACCTCCAGCCCTGGGACCAGGTGAAGGTCTTTAGGTCGAGAAAGCAGACATCGTCGAGAACGTTGTTGTTGATGCCCGAGATACCACCGACGATGAAGAGCTTGTCATGGTGGAGGACGGCGGCGTGGCGGGCACGGCCCATGGGGATGGGGCCGGAGATGGCAGGCTGCGTCCAGTGGGCGGTTTTGGTGTCGAAGATGATGAGGTCGGAAAGGTGTTCGCGGTGCTCGTCCTCGCCGCCAAAGACGATCAGCTTGTCGCCTTGATACAAGGTGGCGGTGTGTCCTGCAGAGGCCGGTCGGTCGGTCGGTCGGGCGGTCAGCAAAAGAATATCGGGCGGGCGGGCGGGAACCTGGGGGAAGACCGCTGGCTCACTCACCCATGCGAACGCCGGGAATGTCACCGTAGTTATCCACCAGCGTCCACTGGTTGCTCGTCAGATCAAGGCGGCGAACCTGATTGTAAACCTCATCCGTAATATGGTCGAACCCGCCGAACGCGTAGATCTTGTTGCCGCCGCAGTACGTCAAGGAAGCGTTGACGAGGCACGAGGGCCTCTGGCCGACGGTCCGACTGAGACGAGGACGCTGGGCCGAGTCGCGGCCTCTGCCAATGCTGGTGCAGTGCGTGGGCGAGGTCGGCATAACGTACGTGTTCATGGACCGCGACGATGCCGCAGAGGGCGTGGAAGCCGGGCTGGAAGTGTTTGAGCACCCCGCGGCCACTGCGGATGCCGATGGGGTCGGGGTCGACATGGTATCTGGGGCGGGCGCCGCCGGGCGCGATCCAAACAAGGACATGGTCGACTTCATCTTGGTGAAGCTCGGTGAAGCTCAGGCCGGGGAAGAAGTCGCTGTGATGATAATATAGATAAATCTGCAGGTTCCTCCCTCCCCGTCCCCCACCATGTTAAAACGCAAAGAGTACAAGGACAAGAAGGACAAGAAGGACAAAAGCTGCAAACCAGCAGGGCTGACCCAGCCGACACCCAGCCCCAGCTCAGGCCCAAGCCCCTACGCAGCCTAATAACCCAAACTGGCCAATCGACCTGCCGCAGCAAGCCTGCAGTCGGTGATTGGTTGGCTGGCAGTGCCGTGTCTCACGTGACAGTCACTTTCGCTGTGGTCTGTGCGCGTTGCCCGGCCAACCAGCAGGTGGGTCATCACGTAAATAAAAAGACGTCAAACGGACACACTCGACCTACCTCAACACATTCAACTCAACAACATACAACGCTTCCTCCTAGACACTCAAATCTGCTCTTGCTTGCATTCACGCTCACATTCACATTGCCATATTTTAGAACATTACACGCAACCCTACCTGCACACTGCTACCAAGACTTTTGGCTTGCCAGAAGCTCCTCGCCGACTTACCAGATACATTCAATCTCGTTGTCGTCGCACTCCTCGCCCAGCATCGCACCCGCACCCACAGTTTGCGTCGGTCGACTCTGGACGTATACTAAACCGGCAGGGCCGGTATCACGTTGAAATAATTTTTTCTAATACAACTCATACATCCAACCCCACGCAGCACCAATGGCCTCGGTCCAAGTCTCGACGCCTATCAAGACCCACAGGGGTCTCTTCAACACACGCACTGCCGGCGGCCGCATGCCCTTGACCCCGTCTCCCCGCCAACCACGTGCTCAGCAGCAGCAGCAGCAGCAGCCGACGGTTGCTGAATCGTCCCCGTTCACCCCCGAACGCAAGACCAGTCGTGACCTCTTCAGGCCCCTCACCAAAACTTCGGGGACCACGTCGAGCCTGACGTTATCCAAGTCAATCTCACGCGAGTCCGTCCGGGCCAAGCCTGCTCCCCCCTCCTCGCGTGAATCCCCCAAGGCTGTCAAGACAAAGTCTGTGCCCCGAGAGTCCCCAAAGCCTGTAAAGACAAAGTCCAACATTGCGCGTCGCGAGACAACGCCACGCAAGGCCCTTGAGCTTGGTGTCTCGGACTTCTCTCTTGCCGGTACCGGCACCACAGCAAGGCCAAAGAGCCCCAAGGCCGCCAAGACAAAGAAGGTCTCGGTCCGCTCAAAGACGTCCAAGACGAGCATCTCGTACACTGCCGATCGGTTCATCGCCAACCGCGTCGCTTCGTCCGGCATCGCCAACGTCGGCTCGAGCAAGCTTGAGCGCGCCAAGTCATCATCCTCCTCAAGCAGCGGCAGCAGCACCAGCAGCAGCAGCAGCAGCTCATCTTCCTCGGATGGGTCGGGCGAGGCCGATAACGCCGCGGCCGCGCTCGAGGGCCTGTCCATCATTGACGACGAGCCAGCCTCGTACAGCCGCCCCTCGCCCAGCACTGTGGCGTATCAGGACTCTCTCGCCAGCGCGTGCGGTGTCAACCTCAACACGCGCATCCTCCAGTTCAAGCCTGCGCCGCCGGAGTCGTCGAAGCCGATTGACCTCCGCCAGCAATACAACCGTCCGCTCAGGGCGGCGGGTGGTGCGTCGGCTCAGTTCCGCCGCCGGATCGCCACCGCGCCCGAGCGTGTCCTGGACGCGCCTGCCCTCATCGACGACTACTATCTCAACCTGCTTGACTGGTCCTCGGGCAACCAGGTTGCCATCGGGCTCGAACGCAACGTCTACGTCTGGTCGGCCGACGAAGGCTCGGTCAGCTGCCTGCTCGAGACGCCAGCCGACACGTACGTGAGCAGTGTCAAGTGGTCCGGCGACGGGGCCTACGTGGGCGTCGGCCTCGGCACGGGCGAGGTGCAGATCTGGGACGTGTCGGAGCAGCAAAAAGTGCGCAGCATGTTTGGCCACGACACCCGCGTCGGCGTCATGGGCTGGAACAAGCACCTGCTCTCGACAGGTGCGCGCAGCGGTCTCGTCTTCAACCACGACGTGCGCGTGGCCGAGCACAAGGTGGCCGAGCTGGTGTCGCACACGTCCGAGGTTTGCGGCCTCGAGTGGCGTTCCGACGGCGCCCAGCTCGCGACGGGCGGCAACGATAACCTTGTCTCCATCTGGGATGCTCGCTCGCTTGCCGTGCCCAAGTTCGCAAAGGCAAACCACAAGGCGGCCGTAAAGGCGCTGGCCTGGTGCCCGTGGAACATGAACCTCCTCGCCACCGGCGGCGGCAGCTATGACCGGCACATACACTTTTGGAATTCCACCTCTGGGGCCCGCGTCAACAGCATCGACACGGGAAGCCAGGTGACTTCGCTCAGGTGGAGCACGCACTACCGCGAGATCGTCTCGAGCAGCGGCTTCCCGGACAACTCGCTCAGCATCTGGAGCTACCCGGCCCTGGTGAGGAATGTTGAGATTCCTGCCCACGAGAGCCGCGTCCTGCATTCGTGCCTGAGTCCCGACGGCCAGATGCTTGCCACCGCTGCTGCCGACGAGTCGCTCAAATTCTGGAAGATCTTTGAGAAGAAGCCCGGCTCGGCACTGGCCTCTGCCGGCGCGTCCGGTTCAGCCAAGGCGGACATGGCCAAGTCCATGACCATACGCTGATGGCCATCTGCCACAGCACTTTATGGCGAGGCGTCTGCTTCGCCTTGGGGCATGACGAACGATCCTGGGTGCGCGACAAGCGCAGCCAGCCCGAGCCCCAAGTATCGTCGAATGGAGCTGTAATCAACCGTGCAAGGCGGGAGCGCTGGACGGTAATAGACGCTGGTGTGGGTGTGCTTTGGGAGGGAAATGGAAGGCTTCTTCTTGTAGACAGATAAAAATTTGCCATTGAGAGTTTACTTGTCCAATCACTTCAATTAAGCTTGCTTTGTAATCATTCTTTCGTCTGGCCAATCAGGAAGCTCTTGGAAGCCAACTACTCCTAGGCAAATGGAATGTACCAGTAGGATCTGGATAAGTTGATGGTGGCAGATACCAGCATCCTCCATTTGCTTCGATCCCTTATTGCTTCGTTCCCTTGTTGCCTCGTTTGCTCATTTGCTTCATTTTATCTGCTTGGGGCCAAAAGACTGAAACGCCACAGGGGCAGGCGTGAAGCGGCCCAGGCCTAGTGGCGATGCTGAGGAACACCTCTCCAGTGCACCACCAACGAGGTACCAGATACCGGCCAGGCAAAACCTTAACCTTATCACTTAAATGACTAATATATGTACAGTGGTGTATGTATCTTGAGGCCTTCGCGAACTCTGCTTGTCCAGCAACGACGTCAACTTTCACACCATTCCAAACGGCTTCGACATTTCCAGTTTCCTGGCTCTGGAACACCTGGGAGGAGAAAGAAGAAGCAGAAGAAGAAGAAGAAGAAACGAAAAAGAAACGTTGACCCCGTCTGTCTATCCGCGACACCGTCCCCCGCGCATCTTGCATCTTTTTCGAAGCAACGCCGCCCTCGATCGACTTTTTTCTCCCCTGCGATCGCTGTACGCGACATCCGACGCAGCCAACTCGCTCTCCCCCCGGCGTTCCACCTGCTTTGGAAGGGCTTCTCCAGCATCGCCATTGCGCCTCAAGATGGCTCCGATGGACCAGCGCGAGTTTGAGCAGTGCGTGCGCACGCTCATGAAGAGCGTAGCGGCAAGCGAGCCCAGCGATGAAATCGTCACTCAGATCGAGGCGCTCAAGAAAGATGCCGCGCCCACAGAGGAGGTTTTGCGAGTGAGTACGCGTCCGCGCACCCTATCGTATCGCACTTTTGTTTACCGCTGCTGCTACTGACACTGTCCCCCCCTTCCTCTCCGTCAGGCCACCAGAGCTGGCGTCATGGTCAATAGGCTTCGTCATAACACGGACCCCGCCATCGCCGCAGCAGCCGCGGCTCTTGTGTCCAAATGGAAGAAGCTCGTCGAGCACGAGAAAGCCGCCAAGGCCAGGGCCCGCGCCGCCTCCGAAGCCGCGCCCACACCCACGACTCCGACGGCGACATCATCAGACACGCCAAAGACTGCTTCGTCCATGCGCGAGCCCTTTACCGGCGACCCGGAAAAGCGCTCCGCCAACAGCGACGGCGTCGACACGGCCCGCACCAGCGACAGCACGCGCAACAATGCCGTCATGGTAATGTACAACGGTCTCGCGTACCGGTCCACCGAGTCCTGCGAAGCCGTGCTGTCCCGCGCTGTCGAGATCGAGGAGGCCGCCTTCGAGCACTACAACGGCACCAGCGCCGAATACAAGTCCAAGATGCGATCGCTGCTGCTCAACCTCAAGAACAAGACGAACCGCGCGCTCGGCCAGCGTGTCATGAGCGGCGACATCGCCGTGGTCAAATTCGTCGTCATGAGCCCCGAGGAGCTGCGCAGCGAGGAGCAAAAGTCAAAGGACGAGGAGATGGACCGCGAAAACCTAAAGAGAGCCCACGTTCCGACCGAGGAGAAGCCCATCGCCGCCGGCAGAGAGTGCAGTCAGTGCAACGAGAGCCAGGTCTCTTATGTCCAGGCACAGACGCGCAGCGCCGACGAGCCCATGACCACATTTTTCACCTGCGCCGTCTGTGGCCACCGATGGAAAGTACGTACTCTCTCTCTCTCTATCTATCTGTCTGTCTGTCTCTATCTGTCTGCCTATACTAACAGCATTGGCCAGGAATGATTTGCTGGCAGGGACGGCATCTCTGGGGGTTTCTGCTTTTATGCTACATGCGTTATAGGTTGGGGGAGCAAAGCAAAGCAAAGCAAAACAAAACAAAGCATGGCTGGGAATGATGTTTGCATTCTTGCGTTGCCGTCTTATCCAAGAACTGGCCTTTTTTTTTTTTTTTTTTTTTTTTTTGAGATATCATGGACAACGAGACGACGTCTTGTCAAAACAAATATCGCAGCAAAGTCGAGGCTGGCTTGCCGGTGAAAATAGTAGCCACAACGAGTAAAAGAAAAACTGCCCTCTCAGATCTCCTCTCCGTCAGCTCTGACTGGCCCTTGAAAGTCCCAGCGTCGCCAGCAAGTCGTCCCCCTCGGCAACGTCGCCCAGTTCCCCAACCGCCTTCCAGAATTTGCTCAAGTGCCTTGCCCCAGAGTCACAGAGCATCGTCACGACAACGCTGCCCTCGGGCACGCGCAAACTCGCCATGACGGCGCCCACGCAGTTGACGGCCGAGCTGCTCCCCACAAACACGCCGTCCTTGCGGCTCAGCCAGCTTGCCATGGCGCACGCCTGCGCGTCGGTGACCCTCACGGCGCCGTCGACCAGGTCCCGCCCAACCTCGAAGTTGTGCACCACCCTGTTGATGCCGATGCCCTCGACCAGGCTGTCCACCTGCGTGCGCCGCCGCGTCCCCTCGCGCTCCGTGGGCGCGTACATGACCCCGTGCTCGATGCGGTGGTAGAGCCCGCTCCCCTGGGGGTCGGCGCAGATGACCCTGACGTGGCCGGCCTCGTGCCTCCTCGCGAGCTTGAGGTACCGCGCCACCCCGCTCAGCGTGCCGCCGGTGCCTGCGCCGGCAACGAAAACGTCGATGCGGCCGCCCGTCTGGCCCCACACCTCGGGCCCCGTCCCCCTTTCGTGCGCGCGCACGTTGGCCTCGTTCTCAAACTGGTCCGCAAAGAACCCCACGCTGCCGTCGGCCCTGGCGGCCGCGTGCTCCCTGGCGCGCCGCCTGGCCAGGTTGACGTAGTGCGTGGGGCTGGTGATGGGCTGCACGGGGACCCGCTCGACCTCGGCGCCGAGATGGCCGAGCAGGTCCGATTTTTCGAGCGCCTGGTCGTCCGGCATGCACACGTGGGCCCTGTAGCCCCTTGCGCGCGCGAGCGCCGCGATGGCGATTCCCGTCGACCCCACGGTGCCTTCGTAGATGGTGTCGCCCCGCCCGGGCACGATGAGGCCCGCGCGCTCCGCCTCGTCCATGATGCTGAGCGCGACGCGGTCCTTGGGCGAGTTGCCGGCCCCGTTGAGGAGCTCGGCTTTGGCGAGGATGGTGCGTCCCGTGGCCGCGCTGAGGGACGTGAGCTCGATGAGAGGCGTGTTGCCAATGGTGCCCTCGATTCCGCGGACGATGCCATTGCCGCGTGTGGCGGCGGCGGTGGGGGACTCGTTGTCCTCGAGCTGAATGGGCCACCGGAAGCTGTATCGGCTGGTGGTGGTGGAGTGCGAGCGAGGGTGGTGAGGTTTGCTGCGTGGCGTCGGTTGGAAGCGAGCCTCGAGTGCGGGATAAATCTCTTTCAGGCCCAGGGTCAGGAGAACGCCAGTGAAAAAGGCGATTGTGAGGGCCGTCGCCGAGGATGGCGAAGGGAGCAGCGCCATATCGCGCGGAGGGGGAGAGAGAGAGAGAGAGGGAGAGAGAGAGAGAGAGAGAGAGAGGCGACCTGGTCAGCCTGCTTCTCAAAGCCGCGGGTCGTTTGCTATGATCTTGTCCTCAGTTGCCTTATTTGGTGGCGAGAACGTTCACTTGATCGACGCTGTTTGTGATGAAAACTCTGCCTGTGGGGCTAAGAAGCACTCACGTCATCAACTCATCTCAACAACTTCAAGACGTGACGATAATTCATCGCGTTATCGGGCGATTGATCCATCCGCAGTGGAGAGGGAGCTGGATGGCTTTATCATGTGCTCTCAAACATCCAATTTCTTCACATTGACATTGGGGCCCGCAGTATATTTACAACATATAGATTGGCATGTGACTCTCAATTCAGTCACACCTCCAAATCGCATCGTCTCCGCCTGGCAGGCTTCCCCTTGCCATCTCGTCAATACACAAAGAAAGCCTGGGTCAGGGGCAATTCGGTGGACGGCTCCGCTTTGCACACCTCCCCGTCGGCCTCGACCGTATATCGCTCGGGATCCACCCTCATCGCTGGCATCATGTCGTTGTACCGCATGTCCTGCTTTCCAATGTTTCGGCAGTTCCTGACAGCTTCGACGCGTTTGCGCAGGCCGTACGAGGCGGTCGCCCCGTTCTCTATCGACTCCTTTGAGACGAACAGCACGCTGGCAGAGGGAACGTCGGCCGCAAACATGGGCCGCGCGATGACGGGCTGGACCGTGGGAATGGAGGCGTTGGGGTCGCCCTGGAAAAGTTGTCAGCCGACAGACAGACCGCCCTGACACGAGCAACGTACCATTTGCGCCCAGGCGATGAGTCCGCCCTTGACCACCAGGCTCGGCTTGGTGCCGAACCAGGCCCTCTCCCACACCACCAGATCCGCCAGCTTGCCGACCTCGACGCTGCCTACCAAGTGTCCGAACCCCTGGGCCACGGCCGGGTTGATGGTGTACTTGCTCACGTACCTCTTGACCCGGTAGTTGTCGGCGCCCGTGCCCTCGTCCTCGGCGAGCGATCCCCGCTGGGCCTTGTTCTTGTGTGCCGTGTGCCACGTGCGCAGGACCACCTCGCCGCACCGGCCCATGGCCTGCGAGTCGGACGACATCATGCTGATGGCGCCCTTGTCGTGGAGCACGTCCTCGGCAGCAATGGTCTCGGCGCGGATACGCGACTCGGCAAAGGCAACGTCCTCGGGGATGGCGCGTGAGAGATGGTGGCACACCATCAGCATGTCGAGGTGCTCGTCGAGCGTGTTCAGCGTAAACGGTCGCGTGGGGTTGGTGGACGACGGGAGCACGTTAGGGTGCTCGACGACCGAGATGATGTCGGGGGCGTGGCCGCCTCCGGCGCCTTCTGTGTGGTACGTGTGGATGGTGCGGCCCTTGAAGGCGGCGATGGTGCTCTCGACAAAGCCGGACTCGTTGAGCGTGTCGGTGTGGATGAGGCACTGCACGTCCATCTCGTCGCAGACGGCGAGGCACGCGTCGATGGCCGCGGGCGTGGAGCCCCAGTCCTCGTGCAGCTTCAGACCGCAGGCCCCGGCCGCGACCTGCTCCCGCAGAGCCGTGGGGTCCGAGTCGTTGCCCTTGCCCGTGATGCCGATGTTGACTGGGAGGCTGTCGCATGCCTGGAGCATCTGCCGCATATAGTTCTTGCCCGGCGTGCACGTCGTGGCCGACGTGCCCGCGCTCGGCCCGGTGCCGCCGCCCAGTATCGTCGTCACGCCCGACGCGACCGACTCGTAGGCCTGCTGCGGGCAGATGAAGTGGATGTGGGTGTCGACGCCACCGGCCGTGATGATCTTGTTCTCCCCCGCGATCACGTCGGTGCAGGACCCAACCACCATGCCGGCTGTGACGCCGTCCATGACGTCCGGGTTGCCCGACTTGCCGATGCCGACAATCATGCCGTGCTTGACGCCAATGTCTGCTTTGTAGATGCCCGTGTGGTCAACGATCAGGGCGTTTGTCACCACCATGTCGAGAACGTCGGCGTCGGGCCGCCCCGTGGCCTGGCCCATGCCCTCGCGCAGCGTCTTGCCGCCGCCGAACTTGCACTCGTCGCCGTAGACCGTCATGTCGTCCTCGATGCGTACCCACAGGTCCGTCGCCCCGAGCCGCACGAGGTCGCCTGTCGTGGGGCCAAACATTGCCGCGTATGCGTGCCTCTGCATGCGCAGCTCCTCAATGACCAGGCAGGCATCGGCCGTCGGATCCTCCGGCGCGTGCGCGAAGCCGGCTTGCTGGAGTCTGCTGACAATGCCATCGGTCCGCCAGAGCTCGACACCGCCGCTCGCCAGATTGTTCCCGCCCCTGATGACTCTGTTGCCCCCAATCTCGACCAGCGTCACCGTCTTGGCATCTCCGGGCTCGAACCTCACCGACGTTCCTGCCGGGATATCAAGCCTGTACCCGTATGCCTTGGCCCGATCAAACTCGAGCAGCGGGTTGGCCTCGATGAAGTGGTAATGCGAGCCCACCTGCACGGGGCGATCGCCGCGGCTTGTGACCTTGACCCTGGTCCGGTTTCTGCCCTGGTTGAGGGTTATCTTTGCCTCGTCGCCCCCCGCCAGCACCACGACCGCCCCGGGCTGCTTCTCGTCGGCCAGGCCGTCTGCGTCGGGGACAGGGAACAGCTCGTCGGCCCGCGGGGGGGTGGGGATGAAGCTCGAGTACAGCGCGCGCGCGAGGTCACCGTCCTGCGTGGCGATGGGGTCGTGCACCGTAACGAGATATGTGCCCGAGGGAAACGTCCCCTCGACCTGGATCTCGCGCAGCGTCGACAGCACCGAGGGCAGCACGTGGCGACGACCGAGGATGGTGCGCCCGATGGCCATGAGGTCGGCCACCGTGTGAGCGCCATCACGGATAAGCTCCTGGAGGACGTGTGCGATCAGCGCGCAGGCCTCGCTGTGATTGAGGCAGACGCCGCGGGCCAGGCGGTGCTGGGCGAGGGAGCCCAGCTGCGATATAACGAGCTTGTCGAGCTACATGTGATGTGTCAGGGAGGATTTCGCGGGGGAGACGAGGCGACCGACCGACCGACCTCCTTTGGAACGAGATGCATTTTTTCCTCCTTGGCCTGTTTCGTTTCTGATGGGTGCCCCTTTGGTCAAGGTCGAATGGCAGAGATTTTCTACTCAACATGGAGGAGGAAGTAAGTACGAAAGCAAGTCGGCAGCTCCTGCTTGCTCAGAGCTTATCAGGACTTGCTGCATATTTGCGACCTGCGATAAGCAACTGATCAATCGGATGGCGACGACTGGCTTTCACCGTGGGATATTTATTTCCATTGTGGAGATCTCCGCCACCAGGCCATGTAGATAACGTGGCGTGGATGGGATACATAGATAATCAAGGCCGGCATCGGATTTGGAGCGGGGCCGATCGGGCTGGGCGTTGATATCGGGGAGCACGGGGGATATGGGTCCCGCTGCAAAATCAACTTGTACGTATGTATATATATACTTATTATCTGTCTCCGATACGGTTCTCTGTACGTTTCTTTATATCTCGCACATGGTCTAACTTGATCACGCTTCATCCCCGAGATACTCGACACGTGCGTGCCATGATTGACCGACAGGATCGACATCGGTTATGTGCGCTGCCCGGCATGGCTGAAATGTGACTCGTATGGGGGATGTCGTGCGTGGGTGGTGGCTGTCGCCCTTGATTGCCTTGATTGCCTGATTGCCTGATTGCCTGATTGCCTCATTTACCAGTCTCCTTTTTGCTTGGGTTGCAGCATCGTCAACTGTAAACCTTTCGGCACCTTGCTTGGTCTCTACCGCGTTAGCAAGGCAGGGGTCAAAGGTCACACCCTCGTCTGCTGGAACTAGAGCCAAGCGTGCCAGCGGCGGGTTGGCTTCCACCACACACTGCACATGTATCATTAACCGGGGCATAGATCATGGCTTGCCGTTCAGCCCGACCTGGATGCTTGGCCGCTTCCCCGCTAGGCTCCTTTCAATGGGACAGCTTTTGATCCAGACAACCGCATTAGCTGCTTTGTCGCACCAACTCCTACGCGATAATCACTCTTACCTGATCCGACTAGCCTATGGGCCACCGCTGCCCCCTGGAACAAACGGCAGGGGTTCTCGTGAAATTCATCAAGATTGTTGAAGAGCCTGAGCCTGAGCGGCCACTGATCAGATGCTGGTTCGTGTCGGCTGCTGGTAATGGGGACGGACCAGCAGCCGCTGGCAAGAGCAACAAACCTCCCCAATGGCCTTGATAAAGGGCTGGGGGTCGGGTCGGCGGCGGGACAGACACTTTGGCCGTGTGTCTCCTTTCTTCTCTTTATTAACCAGCGGTCGAGGGCCCATGGGACGCAATGGCGGCCGACAGCGGCATATCAAAGGATAGCGAGCAGAAAGGCGTTTCCTTCCTTGCTGTGATAATATTCATCAGCCTGGCTCTCTACAACTTCGTGGAGCTGCACCTCATCATCTTTGCCACCTTCAAGAACCGCCGAAACCTCTACTTCTGGTCGTTTTTCGTCTCGACATGGGGAATCGCCGTGTATTCCTTGGGCTTTTTGATCAAGGCCATCCAGCCCATGTACCCGCGCCTCGGCAACCTCGCATATCTCTACTCTACCTTTATCGTCGTCGGCTGGTGCTGCATGGTCACTGGGCAGTCGGTCGTCCTGTACTCACGCCTGCACATCATCATCAGCAACCGCAAGCATCTCCGCGCCGTGCTCACCATGATATGCGTCGACGCCCTCATCTGCCACGTCCCCATCACCGTCATGGTGTACGGCGCCAACTCGTCGAACCCGGGCCCGTGGATCACGCCCTACTCCATTTACGAAAAGGTCCAGGTCACCGTCTTCTTCATCCAGGAAATCCTCATCTCGGGCCTCTACATATCCCAGACCACGAAGCAGATGCGCATCGAAGTCTCCATCCGCGGCAGGGACTCGGAGCGCCGCGCCGTCATGTCGCACCTCATCTGGGTCAACTTTCTCATCGTCATCCTCGACATCACCATACTCGCGCTCGAGTATGCCGGCCTCTACGATATCCAGACCGCCTACAAGGCCCTGGTTTACGCCATCAAGCTCAAGCTCGAGTTCAGCATCCTCAACCGTCTCGTTGAGCTGACCCAGGGCGGAAGCTCGTCCTCGCAAGGCGGCTACGCGGCGGGCGACGGCAGCAGGAGCCGCGGTGGCGGCGGTCGGAACGCAACGCGCGTCGAGAGGGATCTGCCCCTCACAACCATCGACCGCGAAGGGCCGGGACAAGAGACCATTGGCGGCGTCTGGGAGGCATATGTCCACACCGGGGAGCAGGACCGCGCCAAGGGATACGGCGACGGCGTCGTCAAGACCATCGAGGTTCTTGTCCAGGAGGACAGAAATAACCCCGACTATGTGGTCGGGCGCGTTACCGATAACATTGGAAGGAAAACCGGCGAGTCGGAGCACCGGGGAGGCGTTTCGGGTGGCTCGCCTGCGTCGTCCGAGATACACTTTGCCAAGCACTAATATGCGTTCGCCTTGTACATCTGGGGGTGAGGGGTTTCTTCTTTTTCTTCCAGCGTCAGCACATGCGAGTTTCTCTTTTGTACTGTAACTTTCTTTTATACGTGCCCAACTAGATAGCAAGTTAGCTGAGAGTCAGTTTCGTACAGAAAGTTGCGAAGCATTTGCTTAGAGGAGTCATAAACATAGCATCATTGCTTATATAATAGGTGCCCCTCAATCGACAAACTTGCTCTATGCGACTGACTCACATGACCACCTTGACAACGATCGCCCGCATCCAACAACCTGAATGCGCGCCTCGTTACTCGACCCCCTCAGGCTCAACAGCGATATCGTGCGCCTCGCAAGGGCTCCGTACCTCGCACACTGCGCCCACGCCTACGCTCCCTACCGGACATTTGCCCGGCCTGTTATCTGGACGCAGCAGCACCAAGAAAACATTCCGCGGCCTGGACGATTTGCAGCAGCAGCAGGCAGGCTCAGAGAAGCCAGAACCAGCATCATCACAACTGCACGCTCGCTTCGACACTCGCACAGCATGCCCGGCAAGCTGACCGTTCACAATTCACTCAGGCCCGGTGCGCCGGTGCCGTTTGAGACCAAGGAAGAGGCGGTCGTGACGTGGTATGCTTGCGGACCGACCGTCTACGAGTGAGTAAGTGAGCTTTGTGTGCGGCATTACCATGGCCCTAATCATTCATTATTAGCCTTTCACATCTGGGACACGCGAGAAACTATGTAGGTGAACTTGAGGCGTAGCAAGGACGAGGTCCGAAGTATAGGAACGACTCTTTTCCCATATCATTATCAGAGAATATGGCTCCCTCAGCGAGTCATATATATCACAAGGTTCCCTTCCCTGGCCCGTGTGTAGCGCTGACCTTGGCAGGTCTCCACAGATGTCATCCGCCGTATCCTGGAACATTACTTCAATTACAAAGTCATCTTCATCATGAACAGGTATGCCCATTTTCCACGGGACGGGATCGACGTTAGTTATTCACCAACACGCACCCAGCACCGACATCGACGACAAGATCATCATCAAGGCCAGGAGGCAGCGGCTATTTGTCTTGGAGAAGAAGAAATCCTACACCGCCGACGACGCCCGGCAGCTCATCTCTGCGGCCTTCCATGCCTATGCCCAGTCCAATCTCCCGCTCCTCACAAACGCGAGCACTCCTCTCAACGAGGCCAACTATCAAGAGCGCCGCGACGCTGCATACGGTAAAGTACTCGCAGGCGGCACGCTCACCGGCGACGGCAGACCGGGCGACTACGAGGCCAAGCTGCGCATGCATCTTGCCAATACCGATGCCGCTGCACAAGCGCTCAAGGGTGCCGCCACCCCTGCTCTCGATGATGCCGAGGAAGTCCTGCTCCCGTACCTGGACTCCCTCTACAAGGAAACCATCGATACCAGTGACCGCTCCATTTTCACCGACCTTACGCAGGCCATGGAACGCGAATTCTGGAACGACATGAGGGACCTGAATGTGCTCCCGCCCACTGCCGTCACGCGCGTAACAGAGTACATTCCGCAGATCGTCGCATTTGTCGACAAATTAATACAAAAGGGGTTCGCATATGAGGCAAAGGGCTCCGTCTACTTTGATATCGAGGCGTTTGAGAAATCCGGCCAGCCGTATGCGCGGTTACGTCCGGAGAGCAAGAACGACAAGGCACTGCAGGAGGAAGGCGAAGGATCGTTGTCCAAGGACCTGGATGGTAAGAAGAGGCCCGGGGACTTTGCGCTCTGGAAAAAGTCGAAGCCGGGAGAGCCGTCATGGGAGTCAACGTTTGCGCCTCCGGGCAGGCCGGGGTGGCACATTGAGTGCAGTGTACGTTTGGAATTCAAGCCAGCACACAACAAGATGGCCGGTGCGTGCTGACCCGTGCGTGGTATATACAGGTGATGGCCTCAGACAAGCTGGGCGAGCAGATGGATGTCCACTCTGGTGGTATCGATCTCGCGTTTCCACACCACGATAACGAGCTGGCTCAGAGCGAGGCCTACTTCCACACCTGCGGCGAGCACCAGTGGGTCAGGACATTCTTGCACATGGGGCATCTCTCGATAGCGGGGTCAAAGATGTCCAAATCGCTCAAGAACTTCCAGACCATCAAGGATGCGCTGCGGTCCACATATACCCCGAGAGGGATGCGCATTGTGTTCTTGATGGGAAGGTGGAATGACGGTGTCGAGATCTCGCCCGAGTTGCGCAAGCAAGCTGAGAGCTGGGAGAACACGATTGATGTAAGCACGGCAGAAGCCCCTTATGAATAAAAAAAAAAGCAAGCTAACCAGCCTGCCAGAACTTTTTCACCATGGTCAAATCCAAGCTGGCCGCGGCTGGCGAGCCCGCAGGTGTTGAATTCCTCGCTCTCACCGAAAACCAGACACCCGCCGGCCTCGCCGCCGAGCTTGAAAAGGCCGAGCAGGATCTCGACGCGGCACTGTGCAACAGTTTCGATACGCCTGAGGCGATGCAGATCCTCCTACGCATCGTGCGCAGTGCCAACATCAAAATGAGCGTCAAAGATGCCGACTTGCAGCAGGTCAAGGCTGTCGCACGCTGGGTCACCAGGATTGTGGGCATCTTTGGGCTGGACGCGAATGCGGCGCCGCCATACGATGGCCTTGGCTGGGCGGTCGCGCGGCCAGATGTCGACCCGGGAACGGCAGTCGAGCCCTATGCGGCCGCTTTCAGGACCATCGCGGCCGATATCGCGGCCTTGGGTATCGAGGATGATACAATCAAGTCCTACCTCAAGCAAGACCCCGATAGCGAGTTCGCCCACCTCGAAGAAGCGGGCGATTGCAACCCGGAGATTCTTGCGTTGCCGTATCTCCGCGCCATCTCTCGACTTCGTGATACCTTGCGCACGCTCGTCACATCCCTCCCGGCAGGAGACCTGAAGCAAAAGATTCTGGCCCTTGCCGACCGTATCCGCGACGACGACTTGACGGTACTTGGCGTGCAGCTTGACGATCAAAAGGACGCGCCCAGCCAAATCAAATTTGTGCCTGCCGAGAAGCTTCTTGCTGCACAGCGCGAGAAGCGTGAGCTCGCCGAGCAGAAGCGCCGCGCCAAGGAAGAGGCCGCGGCAGCGAGGGAGCGCGCTGAACAGGAACGATGGGAAAAGGCAAAGGTTTCCCCAAGCCAGATGTTTAGGAACGACGAGGGCCTGGCGAAATACAGCGAGTGGGATGGGGACGGCGTGCCCACCAGGAACAAGGACGGGAGTGAGCTACCAAAGAGCCAGGCGAAGAAGCTGAGAAAGGAATGGGAGAGGCAGAAAAAGGCGCATGACGAGTGGAAGGCAAAGGTTGGGGGACAATAAGCCCGTCGGATAGATTTATCTTGTTAACGGGGTACCAGCTGCATCCCTCCTTTAGGAAGGTGTTATCACATTAGGAGGGGCATTATCACATTAGGAGGGTATGATCACATTAGGAGGGGTATTGCATCTAGCGGTGGTTTGTCAAATCCTCAGAGTTCGATTGGACCACATTCGCACAACCAGCAAAGCGGCTGTCGTGTCGTTTGACCAGCATTCTTCCTCTTGGACCCGTCCAGATCCCGCAAGGCCACCTGGTTACTCGCGTCTCGAATCTCTCGCCGATATCACACCGAGTAAAGGCAAGACGAGGACGATCAAACAGACAAGATGGGCAACGTACGTGGTACCCACTCCCCCCATAATCAGCGGCGGGGACAGAAAACAAAAGCTGACAATTTTTTGCGGCTCCGACTACAGGGCGCGAGAGCTCAGCAGAAGCGTGAGAGGAAGGGGAAAGATGCTGGAAAGGGCGTCGCCAAATCACAGCTCAAATCCGTAAGATTCGCCTCCTGTCACTGTTGCACACGCATATCGAGTGCAACTCGCCTCGTCCCGGGTCTTGCTGCGACGCCCCCTACTGATGGCCCGTCTCTTGGTACCTACAGAATGCGGCGGCATGCGAGTTCAAGTGTGATATCTGCAAGCACGTCTTCCTCAAGACGGCCAACTGCACTCTTCTGAGGGAGCACGCGTCAAACAAGCACAGCGTTCTGGTCGAGCGGTGCTTCGAAAACCTCCCCGAGGAGACGGCCAAGGAGAAGGCCAAGCGGCTCGCCAAAGAGGTCGAGGATAACAAGAGGAGGGAAGAGGAGGAGAAGAGGCGGCTGGCCAAGGAGCTGCTGGCGAAGCAAAGGGAAGAGGAGGAAGCCAGGAAGAAGGAGGAGGAGGAAGCCAGGAAGAAGGAAGAGGAGGAAGCCAAGAAGAGAGAGGAGGAGGGAAAAGAAGAAGAAGAAGAAGAAGAAGAAGAAGAGCCCAAGAAGAAAGAAGAGGATGGGGAGGAGAAGGAGGAGGCCGCCACGGCAGAAAGCGGAGATGTGATAAAGGACGGGGAGGGGGAGGACCAGAATGCAGAGAACAAGAAGGATGCGGACGATGGAGATGACGGCGAGAGCAGCGACACAAAGCAAGTCACGGACGGCGTTGCCAAGCTGGATGTCGGTACCAAGAAAGACGACAAGAAAGATTAAACAGACCAAGCTGGGAGTTTGGACGTGACGAGAGTGGACTTTGCTTATGATAAAGCATGGCGCGAAGCAGGTTATTTACTGGTACATGAATCACAAATTTGTTCACATGACTTTGCCGTGGAATCTTTATCAAGGCTCTTCTTTTACCTTCATGTGCTTGCCTATGAATCTATATCTAATACTCGTGGCCATCCGTACGGGATAAAAAAATAAAAAAAATCATGGCTCGTCATTTCTTGGGTAATGTTCATCTGCAGTCCAAACGGGATAAATTGGGGATCACTCTGTTGCATCCTTCCCCCAGCGCGCAGACTCGTCACCATCCTCCCAGTTCTTCTCGACGTATCCCAGGTCTTTCTTGACGCGCTCGACGGTTTGCTTGTCGCCGGTATTCTTGCCAACATTGTCGCTGATCTTGACAGCAGGCCGGCTGGACGCAGAGCTCAGCTTGATAACAATGTTGAGCGGTGCCGACTTGGTGCCCGTCGAGAGGTGAGTAAAGTCGTTGGTGAGAAAGGTGCCTATGCCGAAGCTGGGCTGGAAGTCGGCCGCCTCGGCGATACGCTTATACTCGAGGCACTTGTCGACATCGAGCGAGTCGGAAAACACGACCGACTTCTTTCCGGCAGTGTTGGCGTGGTCGTAGAAGCGACGCATCGTCCTCACGAATTCGCTCGGATCACCC
>JAOYNU010006117.1:0-18218 GCA_026745395.1 Tympanopsis confertula
TGGGTCCCTGTTTAATTGTTAAAACGTTGACCACAAACATTTCTACTTTTAGACGTACTGTAATGCTGTCAGGAGCCTCTGGAACTTTGGAAGATGGAGTCGAATGCCTCTTTCGAATTGGACGAGATTCTCATAGGCTCGAACCTCTGGCGACTTGCGAGATACATCGGCTTGGAAATCTCGTCGATCGAATAACGTCGCCCTGCAGTCTTTGCAGAGACGTACGTCTACATTGATCAATTCCTTGGCCCGAGCCTTTTCTGATGGTGATTTCGATGCTAGTGAATGTTAGGACAAGTCACATAATTGGCGTCAAGGAACTTACGGGGCGAAACAGTGAGGCCAACTTCAGTAGAGCAGCCTGTATTGGGATCACCGCAGACGACTCTTCCACAAGTTCTGCAATGATGCCGTCGGAAAGTGTAACCGGAAAAGTCTTGTTGACAGAAAGGACAGCGAGAAACACTTGCGTCATCCTGCCAGCTGACAATGGTTTGCTCGACTTCTTTCCGTTGGTCATTTTGCCACCCTAAGGAGAATAGCTTGGTTGCACTGGGATGAATCTGATCCGCAGGCAGGCTTGATAGCATTTGGGTGAGGCGTGTCAGTCGTTTCTCAAGTCGGGAAACCTCAAGGAGGTCTTTATCAACGGTCTGCTTCCTTATATTTTTGAAAGCTGCGGATGAATCTCGTAATGCGCCTTGCGATTGTCAGCTTGATATATGCGAAAATTCCAGAAAAAGATAAGTTACCATTGTGGTCATTATACCCATCCCTGGACTTATAACAAGTCTCACACACTCGAGCCCAAATTCCCCTTACAGGTTCATGTTGAGCCGATCGTGAGAGCTTCATTTGGTACATTGTATGTTCTTCGCAAAAGAGATTGCCGCATTTTCGGCAATTAACACACCCATTGGTAGCATTGAGCCGTTGCCCACACGAAGGCTCTAAGCAGGTGTCGTATATTGAGCCGCTTTGCCAATGTTCCCGTGTGATAAGGTCTTCGGGGTCGAGAGGTCGAGGAGCATTCTCCGCAGGTCCCGCTTGTACAACTGCTGGGCGACTGATCGTGGCCGTTTGATTTTCGTTTGACTCGAACACGTCCAAGCCCTTAAGCTTCTGATTTAGCACAGCGAGAGGTTGAAAGCGCCTTGCTTTTTCCATTTGAACCTTGAACCAATCCTTGACTTCATCTTGTCGGTCATCTTCTAGGTTCTGGTGAACGTCGTCGAGATGTCTGCGGAGGAACGTTAATTGCTGTTGAGCGCGTGCTATTGGGGAGGTAGAACGAGGGGCGTAGGATACCTATTGAGCTGAAGCAGCGTGAGCTAGAAAAGAGTTAGCTTCATCTCAAACAGGAGCTGTGCGAGAGCGTAGAGAGCAGACATACCATCTCCTCACTGCAGATCGGGCATGAGAGCTGAGCTCCGGGAGCCGCCGGCGCCGCAGAGATGGATGTATCGCCATTCTCCAATGAGATACGCGAGGTGAGGTCTTGTGTTTCTGATGAGAACTGCGAGACAGAGGTTTGGGAGCTTAATGAGACGCTGCTGGCGGTCGGCGACAGTACTCTGGGCCTTGGCTGCGGGGACGAGGACGGGGCTGCTGGACTCGCGGCCGGGTTACCAAGAACTCGACCTCCACCCAGCGTCCTCCGGGACATGATTACGGGAACATGGAAGCCGGGGTTGATGGAAGCGGATTCAGCCCAACACCAAGTAAGCCCGCGCAGAGGTTTAAGCGCCCGGAGGGGGTAAATAACAGTAGGAGGGTTAGACTGGGGCCAGTGACGATGCGGTGGAGCCTGGCTTCTTGGGGGCCTCAGGCAGCGATTTTTCAGCCTCGGTCGAATTTAGCGCATCTTGGAGGGTTTTGTTCTTCCAGAGCAGATAAAATATTATTGATGGATAACACAAAAAGAACACGGAGATATCCAGCCAACATTTATATTTGGTAAGCAGGCCCGGCTTATTATGATGCAATCTGGTAAGACAAGTCGCCCAAATAGTCTGTACTCCCTTATTTGGCTTCTACCCAGAATATTCACAATCCCAACTACTGTATATTTCTCGACAACTACAGTAGAAAAAGGCCCTAATTAACCAGACTTTAAAGAAAAAGTACTAAACATGAGCCTTCTACAATTTCCACAGTAATGTGCCATATATGGTTGAAATTGTTCTCGCTAGAAAAGAAAATTTAAAAAACACATTGTTAAGATGGTTTCTTCTTTTCATCTTTTTTTCAAGGTAGATAAGTATCCATCATTTTTGCCTTTTTGTGCTTTTTTTTTTATTTTCAGACATTTCTAGAGCGCTTCGTAAATCATATCCTTAGCATGTGTGTGGGTCTCAGCCCAAGGCGAGCCCATCTTTAGGACTGAGCTGGCTTGCCTTTACCGCTCATAGTCCCTGTGGTAACTCGTTCCAGTATTTGGATTGGAGTATTCGCGGTGGACATGGGTAGACCCATCATCGCGGCGGTCCACGTCGCGGTGTCGATAGGTCCCGCTTGAGTCCATCCGCTCACGGTGATGGCGGCGCGAGTCACCGGTGCTATAGTCGAGGTGTTGGTCATAGGCACCTGTGGTAGGATCGTATGTTGTGCTGCCATATCCCGTGTCATCAAGGGCATCATAGGTGACCCCGGTAGCATCGGTGCCATAATCCGTGGCATAGTCCGCCGTGCCGTAGCCGGTGGCGCCATAACCGGCAGTCCCATACGCGCCGTAGCCTGTGAGGTCGTATGTTGTGCCTGCCGACTCATAATTGGTTCCTAGAGTATCATATGCTGTTCCAGGCTCGTAGTCGTTGGCGTAGTCGTCAGCGTTGCTGCTTTCTGTGTATCGGCGGGTGCTCATGTTGTGACGGATCTGTCGACTTCTTTTGATCGACGTTTAAAATATTGACTTTGAATGTGTTTGATCATGAATCTGTGTGATAGAGCATATTCACGTCCTGGAAGACTGGGGCACTTATATCTGTTACTGTGGCGTTGAGCATTTTAGATGAGTTGAAATCGGTGACATCATTTACTTAGAGAATAGACGCACGCGGCTTGAATAATTGGCACAAGAGAGATAGAAAAACACGCAGAGGAGTTATTATTAGGTGATTGAATCTGAAGAGCTCCAGACCGGCTCTGTGAAGCACCTAGACTTCGCGTTTGAGGTTGGCATCAGTAACTAACCCCACAGCGCCACATTTGAACCACCATCTTGGAGAGGGGTTTAGAGAAACTATGAATAATAAATCACCAATGAATTGGCGGGGTCGATATTAAATGCGAGTTTCAAAGTGGCGAACATGTTGTGCGTGAGGCAAAAAGGCTTGTCGAGATCGAGATAACTCGCCACACTGAGCTTGGAGCTGGAGCCCAGACCTCAAACACTGGTCATTCTGCGGGGTAAGAATATTCCAGATCCCCGTGAGTTTGGTCTCGATTCGAACTTGAAGATCATTAATTAACTCATAGGCAATGAAGAATGCTGACATGGACAGTCGTGGAAATCACCGAGTGTTTGGAAACAATTCCAAATAGGATCCAATAGGCAAAGATCTGCACTCCGTTGCTCACAGAACAATCTTCTTTTCGGGACTGCCTGCGCCTACTGGAAACATGCACACAAGAAGAGATAGATATGTCGTGTACTCCAATCTAACATCTGTGAATTATTATGTGACAATAGAAAATGATGAACATCAGTCTAAAATGAGTCCAAATCCAACACCTCTTCAAGTAATGCAAATGGACTTTCTTCAGTTTCCATATATGCCTCCTGATCCTCTTCAACAACCCCCCTTGACATTAAGAAGGAAGCCAGATCTGACAGACGCGGATGCTGGAAGATCTCGCTAACAGAAAGACCACCAATCAATGGATCTTCACGACTCGCAGCAGATATGTGCATCGCAACCACTGAATCACCCCCTAGTCTGAAGAAATCGTCATTAGCACCGATAGAGTCTGAGTCAACGTTCAATGCGCTCGCCCATAGTCGCTGAACCGCTTCTTCCACCGCCGTTGAAGGAGGAACATAGGCTTCCCGAGCTTGACCAGCGGCGTAGTTCTCCAAATCAGCCTTAGGAATGTCTTGGACCATCTGCTTGATAGCTTTTCTATCAAGCTTGCCGGAGGCATTCAAAGGAACCCGTTCCACAGGAATGTATAAGCTAGGCACCATGTAGCTGGGCAGACCCGAGCTTAATGTCCGCTGGAGCTCAGTAAAAGAGCCCGAATCTGCTTTCCACCCCTCTTGGAATTCAATAACGGTCGCAAGACGGACTTGGTTGTCACCCGGGCTCGAGACGGCGACAACAGCGGCATGCTTCACACCGGCAAGATGTTTTCCTACCCAGTGCTCGATTTCTCCCACTTCAACTCGCTGTCCATGGATCTTGATCTGACTGTCAATGCGGCCCATATACAGAATCTTCCCGTCTTCGGTCTGCTTGCCCAAATCTCCCGTTCGATACATGCGGGATTCCGAAATGCCGAATTGGGTGGCGAACGAAGGGTTGTGGATAAAACCGGCATCTGTTTTCGCTTGATCTTTAAGGTACCCACGGGCCAGCCCTGGACCTTGAATCAAAATTTCACCAGGCGTACCGACTGGGCAAAGCTGTTGAGGATTCAAAGGATTGGCGATCCAAAGGCGTGCGCCCATGCCGTGTCCCACACTTTGAGCATCCGCAACATTCGTGATGGGTCCATTGCAAGTTGAGTTAATTGAACATTCAGCCGGACCGTAAGAGTTTAGAACATTCGCATGTTTGTACCAAGTCTCGACAACAGAGTTTTTGATCTGCTCGCCAGCAAGGACAATCAGCTTCAAATTTGGAACGCTTTCAGGAGTGAGAAGGCGAGCCACAGTCGAAGTAAGATTGGCAAAATTGATGTTCATTGCCCGTATGATACCTGCCAAGTTGCTCATTCTGTCCTCTTCAGACGGAACGCATACTGTGCCACCGTTGGCAAGAGTAGTGAAGTAGTCCTGGATAACCGCATCGAAAGTGTGTGCTGCGAATTGAATTGTTCGCGTGTGGGTTCCAAGACCAAAACGTGCGCCATGGACTGTAACTGCCGTAGATAGACTTGAGTGGGTAAGCACAACTCCCTTGGGCTGACCGGTCGAGCCCGAGGTAAAGACAATCCATGCTGCGTTGTTTGACTTGACAGTAGACTGGAAAATGTCGGAGCTTGATGGAATTGTTTCAAATGCTTTCGCGTCGACAAGGAAGGCTGTTGATCCACACGAAGGGAGAAGTGTTTCGAGGCGACTGGCCTGTTTTGAATCTACCAAAACCACTCGAGCTTGAGTATCTGTGAGAATAGTGCGAATTCGTGGCAAGGGATGATCTATTCCAAGCGGAACTACGACACCACCAGCACGAAGAACACCCAGGAAGGACACAATAGCCCACATGGATTTGTCCATACATACAGGCACAGCGACCTCGGGCCCAACCCCTAGGTAACTCAAATGCTTGGACAAAAGGTCAGCATAAGAGTTCAGCTGTTCATATGTCAGGCTTCCGTCCCAAGCCTCAATCGCGGACTTTTGAGGCTGCGATATCGCGACAGATGAGATGATATCATGTAGATTTTCGTTGAGTGCTTGTGTGAGAGGCTCCGAGTTCCACTTTCGTAACTGATCGATGTCCTCACTAATTAAGATATCGAGCTCCTTGAGCTTGAGGTTCACATTTTTCTCAGAATGTAGTTGCTGCACCAACGAATCAAATTGACTTGTCATACGCGAGACTTGAACGGGTGACAAAATATTTTCATCAAAGCGAATATCGATTCCGACAGATTCGGCAGCAATTGTACATTCCACATTCAGTCCGTAACTGTCAAACTCATCAACGGCGACGAGATGATCATGGACTCCTGGGATCTTGAATTTTCTCTCATTGTCATTCGCAGGCTGAACAACAAAAAGATGTTTGACATCGACTGCCGCTGCCAGATCTGGAAGCATTTTCCTGATCCGCTGTAGGCCAGTGTGCTCGTATGAAATCATCTTGATAGCCTGATCTCTCACGAGTTGCAGGAAATCCTTTACATTTTGCTGAAGGTCAACTGAAATACGCACAGGAACAGTTGTCAAAGTAGGACCCGTGATGTTGGTCACATTTCGCACGGGCGCGTTGCGACCGGAGAGAGCGACAGCAAATATAGGGTCAACATTTCCAATATGATTGTGCACAACTAGCGCCCAAGCGCCGCGAAGAAGGTCGGCAAGCATGACTCCTGTAGACTTCTCATTGTGACCTAGCTTAATGCTGTGTTGATGACGGTGCTTTGGACGGGGGTGGTAGTTTGAGTTTGGAGCAGCAGGAAATTCAGCACTCGCGGCTCCTCCAAGTTGCTCTCGCCAGTAAGAAACAGCACCATCATGCTTTTGTGGACTTTCGATGTATTGAATGAAACGAGAGAAAGAGGTTGTGGGTGCAACATCTTGTCCAAGGTAGACATCAGCGACTTGCTGCAGAACAAGACCTCTGCTCCATCCATCGTAAGTGCTGTGATGAGCTGTCCAGACAAAGAATTGCCGACCAGAGGGATCTTGAATGAGAGCGAAACGATTCAAGGGCATCCCAATTGCCATACCGACTTGCCTGTCGGAGTCAAGGTATTCCTCGAGACTTGCTGATTGATGCCATGCAACTTCTCCAGGGCTAGCCACGACTTGTAGAGATCCAAAGCCAGGACTGGACACGATGCGAGTTCGCAAGGTCGACGTCGAGTTGATCACAGACGCCCAAGAGGCTTGAAAACGGGAAACATCGATGGATCCTGCAAGCTCGAATACTTGGCGATCAATATACGCGGTCGGCTGCTGTGCTGTGAGGGCAATCAAACCCTCTTGGAGCGCAGTGCAGGGGAGAATATCCTCAACCTGCTCCTTGTCGAGACCGCATTGTTGCGCAAGTTGAAGAAGCTTATGCTCTTCTTCTTGGGCTTCAATCTTCAAGCTGTCCCTCCAAATGCTGAAAGGGACTGGGTCCTCGGCGTTGATATCGACTAACACGCGAGTTTCCACAACACGCGCGAGATCGAAGAGACGTGGGTGTTCGAAAATATCCGCAACGCGCAGATCTATTTCCACGTCTTGAGCTGCCGCCACCACCCGCATTGCGGCCACAGAATCGCCACCGATGTGGAAGAAGTGACCATCAGCGCTGATCTGGGATGCGTCAATACCAAGGATCTTCGCCCACAATTCTTGGAGCTTGTATTCCGTCTCTGTTGAGGGCTCCTTGAAAGGACTGCCGACTGCGAGATACTGTTGTAGCTGTGCATCTTCCTGCTCATCGATGAATCGAGCAACAGCTCGCCTGTCTATTTTACCCGACAGATTTAGAGGAAGCTGAGAGACTGGTGCATAGGTGGAAGGTGACATGTAAGGAGGTAAATGCTCCATCAGCGCCGTCCGCAGCTCGTTCAGGGCCCCTGACAAGGACTCTGTACATGGAAGCAGCCGGGGACCAGAACAATCTTCAGCGGTTTCTCCTGAATTCGACTTAATCTGCTCGAAGAACTGGCTTTGCTCATCAAATTCGACGGCCGCAACCAGTGACTTCTGCTCCTTTGACCGTCCTCGCTCAATGACCAGGACAGCAACTCGAAGGACATCCTTGAGACATTGAGTGATCCAATATTCAACTTCGCCGATTTCGACTCGCTGTCCTCTGATCTTGACCTGAGTATCCCTTCGGCCCATATGTACGAATGATCCGTCTTTGAGCTGTTTGACAAGATCCCCAGATCGATACAGGCGTTGCTTTTTGCCTTCAAACTGAGATTTCCAGACAGGATTGCGCCCTCGGAGGTCTTTGATGAAATATGGATCTTCAATGAAGGCTGCAGATCTCTTCGCTGCGTCGTTGAGATAGCCTCGTGAAAGCATAGGTCCCTCAATCAGGAGTTCACCCGGAACCCCCACAGGGCACAATTGGTTTGGATCGGTAGGTAACGTTACCCACAATCGAGTGCCTGTTGGGTACCCCACATTCGCAGCTTCACTGGGGTTTTTCAGGGGTCCAGATGCTACAGCGATAATGGTGCACTCAGAGGGACCGACGGAATTGAACACCCGAGCGTATGGTGACCATTTCTCAACGATACCAGGATTGAGAGCTTCTCCTCCAGCGACGACAGTGCGGATATCCGGTAGCTTTACTGGATCGAGAAGGCCAAGAACAGTTGGCGTTAAGTTGACATAATTGACCCTGAGGTCTTTGAGAGACTCTTGGAGGTTGTTCATGCGACTGTCTTCAGAAAAGACACAGACACAACCTCCATGGAAAAGGGTCATGAATATGTCTGACAGACTGACATCGAACGTGAAAGCGGCAAACTGAGCTGTTCGGGTGTTGCAGTTCACACCAAACAAGCCACCGTGAGCGATGATACTCGTTGAAACATTCTCGTGCAATAGCACTACACCCTTTGGTGTTCCAGTGCTTCCAGATGTGTAGATGACCCAGGCTGCATTTCTGGGAGTGACTTTGGAGATAGGTGGATTAATCAGATTGGGCAAAGAATCCAAGAGTCCTTGATCGATAGTCAGCGATGAAGTAGTCTCTAACTCCAAGTCTGCAAGGCGCTTAGCGTGACTCGAATTGACGAGTAACGCAACCGCACTAGTGTCTTGTAAAAGTGCTCCAATGCGAGCTTTGGGGTGCGAGACACCTAGTGGTACGACGATTCCTCCTGCCATCAAAACTGCAAGCATTGAGATGATAGCCCATTTCGACTTGTCAATACATATGCCAACGTATTTTTCTGGGCCGACCCCACGCTCAATTTGAAGATGATGCCCCAGAATGGAAGCTTTAGCCGTGAGCTCGGAGTATGTCAAGTCTCCATCCCAGGAATTGACCGCCACGGCATCAGGCTGAAGCTCGGCAATTTCAATGATCTTTTCATGAAGACAGATCTGCTGCGGCTTCGGAATAGTAGAGTTCCATCGGACTAGTTGGTCAACATCGGCTGCCCCCAACAAGCTTATGTTCGAAATACTAGAATCCGAACCATGTAAAATGGCGCTAATTGCAGCTTTGAAGGAATTCAAAAGGGTGTCAGCTTTGCTTTGATCCATTCGAGACTTCCAAAAGTCAAGGCATATAGATAAGCCATCGGCAGCAGATGAGATGTCTAAAGAAACATCGTACTGGGAGTGATGAATGTCAGTGGAAGAACTTGGTCATAATATCATGGGATCAGGGGAAATCATGGAATCTTAACTCACATCAGTAGGATTGGCCTTGCCTTTGATCTCGACAGACAAGTTGGCGCTCCTCACAAAACTACCATCCAAAGCGCGTTGGAAAGACATTGTTGTGTTGCTCAGCTGGCGGGCTGATTGCGATGCGCTGTTTGTTGACTCTAACGGTGATACCCCTGATAGCGTCTGCAAAGAGTCTTTGTGAAGAGTTTGAAGTATGGTAGACAGTGAATTGGCTGCATTAAATTGAATGGAACACAGAGATGTCTGAACGATCGGTCCAATCACATTGTGAACCTCGGGAATAGACATTGATCGACCAGAATTGACGTAGGAAAAGCAGACATTGTCTGTTCCTCCGTAGCATCGCAGTACAAGTCCCCAAGCCAGCTGGCAGACTGTAGCGAGAGTCACGGAGTACCGAGCGCAGGTAGATTGAACCATTTGGGCATCAAGAGGTATATGGGAGGTCACTGTTCCGAAGCTAGAGAGCCCGTCGTTTGGATGGTCCATTGGAATGATCAAAGGGGAAATGTCGAGATGACCACTCCCGTCATTCTTGGGAGTTTGAAGGCTTGGTTGGGCATCTTCATGGAGGCATGAGGAGACGTATTCACCATATGATAATGATGCAATGGATAGGCTTTTGCCATTGTAAGCATCACTAAGGTCTCTTAAAAGAACTTCTGCTGACTGCCCATCTACCAATAAGTGAGAAATCTCAAGCTTCATCCATACTTCTGACTGAGATGCCTGGACGAGTTGAACCCGATGGGGAATAGAACTCGGCTCGAAGATGACTGGACTCCTTGGATCAAACTCAGCAGATGTGAGATGTGTCGAGCCCTCATACTGCTCGACTTTGGGAGAAATTTTCCTCAATATGACTTGGTTGTAGCGACCCGATCTTTGAGTACTTTCGACGAGAACAGTGCGTAGACTAGAATGACGCTTGACAACCTCGCGCCAAGCATCGTTCATGTGTCTTGCACTAACAGGAAGCCCTGAATGTACATGCGTAAACTTGAGGACGAACGAACAAGAATACAAGTGCGGATTTTGCACCTGGCTGACAATCATTCTTTCTTGAATGGCTGAACACGGGAAAACGGCCTCGATGAAGTTGTCATTCAATGTAGAAAATTTTGAGAGCTTTTCTTCCACATCGCGAGACAACCTATCGACAAAGACGAAATCGTTTTCTGTGGAGGGCGGAGGAGTATCGGACGTCTCGGTATCTGGCGACCCTTCCACGAGCGCATATAGAGATTGCATGGTAGGCGCGGTCATTATATCAGAAATGTTTATCATAACCCCCTGGGCACGGCATTGAGATAGGACCTTGATGGCTAATAAAGAGTCACCACCCAGAGCCAGAAATGATCGCTCGTTGTCTTCGTCGCTCAAGTCCCGTTGGAGGACATTGGCGCAAACCGCCTCTACCACCGTAGACATTGCCGCAGTTGGTATGTCGCAAGCCAAAGCAAACAGAAAATTTGAAGAAAAAAAAAAGAAGGAATGTCGTAGAAGAAGAACCTAGCTTTAAGGATATCGGTACAAGCGTGATTGACACACTGAATGTCTTTGCCGACAAAACCTTAGGCTGAATTTGGGCTAAAAACTGACTTAAATTATCTATTAGGCCTGCAAGGCATAGCTGAACTGATAGTCTATTAGATCTGATATTAGTCCGAAAAGGAAGGGTATTGTGAAACTCGGACGAATAAATTGAAAATTACTAGTAAGCTCTATGCGGTATAGGGCATCGTATGATACCTACCGCAATATTAGCTGAAATGATTGGTTATAATTCATTCCCTCATCGATGACACCCTCCTGTGCGGTGTTTCAATACCTGTCTCAGGGATACCCCTGTATTTACTAGTTCAAATACCGATACTCAGCTCAACAAAAGAAATTAAAATAACGGCTAAGGAAAACTGAAGGAGCAAACCCCACACCCACGATACGCAGAGGGGGCCTGAGTACTGACAATGTTTCTCTGACCAACCCGCACTAAACTCTGAGGTGTTCTCGCGTAATATTCAAAAACACGTGGGAAATTGTAGAATAAGCCTCCATGCCACCTGCTCCTCCGACTAAGGATCGGGGCTAAGGAAATGAGGCGGATAATCAGCGCCAAGGACCCGTCACAGAACCCGCCCCCAAGATTCATTCTAGAAGCTGAAATTTGCGTACTCCAACTTTATTTTTGGATATTATTTGTATTGTACCTTCTTTGGCGAAGTATTCATGAATAAAAAAAAGTGATTCGATTGAAGCAGAGCTATCGAAGAGAGCGACTTATTAGTGCTGAGATCGACCGTGCGGCAATTTCTCTCAACTAACGAGTCGGGCTGCCTTCTGCTATTATCAGTCGTCTTTCTCCCTTTTCGAGCCAAAATCTACACGACTTATTAATTGCGCATGTAAAGACAAACACATATCACAATGTCTCCATTGCCCGCAAGCAGCCCGTCTGCGAAAAGTCAAAGCAGACTGAGCAAGGTTTTGAGCGACTTTGCCAAACAGTGCGCCATATCACCGGATCAAATACAGGATGTATACCCTGCTACTCCTTTGCAACAGGGCTTAGCGACACTCTCCGAGACGTCTCCTGGAGCTTATATGGCGCAGCACGTCTACAAACTGCAATCGCACGTCGACCAGGAGCGCATGAAGCAAGCATGGCATACTGTATTTCAAAAACATGCAATTCTGCGTACTCGAATTCTTCTTATCGGGGAACACTCGATGCAGGTGGTTGTCAATAGCGATGAAGAACAGTGGGATGACTGCCGCGATCTCTGCGCATATCTCAGTGCAGACAAAGCAGCCCCGCCACAGATAGGGCAGCCATTGTCGCGACTTGCAATCTCTGAAGACCATCTGGTATGGAGCGCTCATCATAGCATCTATGATGGCTTTTCGCTTGAGCTTGTCTTGAGGGACGTGGCAACTGCCTATCATGGTGGTGACATCCCATGCCGACCCTCCTTTCGCCATTTTATCGAGCACTCCTTTGAAAAGACGCAGAAAGAGCGTACCAAGACCTTCTGGACGACAAGGATGGGCCAGATGGACAGTGTGAGCACATTTCCGCGCCTGGTTACATCAGATTATCGACCTAAGCCCAACAGAATTCACCGACATGAGGCGACGTTGGCCATTGATGGGCCCTCGATGGTGACGATGTCATCGGTAGTCAATGCTGCCTGGGCCTTGGTACAATCAAGTCATACAGGAGCTAACAAGACGACCTTTGGGACGACTTTGAGTGGAAGAAATACCCACTTGCTTGGTATTGAGAAGGTTGTTGGCCCAACTCTTGCAACTGTACCCGTATGTCTCAACACGGAGCGCCATAATACCGTTGGCCAATTTCTTCGATCAACGCAATCATATTTCACAGAAATGATTCCACATCAGCATATTGGACTCCAAAATCTCAAGCAATTAGATCCCAAAATTGCAGCGACTTGTAACTTCCAGACTCTCCTCGCGTTTCAAACAGCGGGCGCACCTGAGTCCCATTCGCCATACAACGACTTGTTTGCAGCCGAAGATGAAGACCATGTTGACCCTTCTTTCTTTAACTACGCCCTCACTGTGCAATGTTCTATTGGAAAACGCGGGGAGCTCCAGATTATTACCATCTATGATGATGTCTTGATTTCAAAATCGCAAATGGAACGTCTTATGCTGCAGTTCGAGCATATAGTTTTCCAGCTGTTGACCAGCAAAGAGTCCGAAAAGTTAAAAGACATCAACCTCGTTCCCCCTCAAGATATGGAGCAGCTTGACCTTTGGCATGGAGCCTCTACAAATCACCCAAATCTCCAGCCTTTGGATGCTTTTAGATACCAGGTTGTCTCACAACCTAATGCAACTGCGGTGTCATCTTGGGATGGGACCTTGTCGTATGTGCAGTTAGATACTTCTTCAGATCGACTTGCTAAATGGCTATGTCAAAATCAGAAGATTTCTCCCGAAGCTGTGGTGCCTATATGTTTTGATCGTTCTCAGCTGATGATCGTCTCTATGTTGGCTGTGATGAAAGCTGGTGGGGCTTTTCTACTCCTTGATCCAGTTTATCCAGACGAGAGACTCAACCACATGATAAAAGTGGTTGACACCACGACTATCTTAGTGTCTGAATCGTGCAACCGAAAATTTAGCGCTTTTGATGGCTTAGTCCAAACCGTGGACTTCAGCTGGCTTGCAAATCTCGATGTCGCAGGCTCTCTCCCTCAGGAGCACGAGTTCCCGGCTGATCGCATGATGTATGTGATTTTCACATCTGGGTCCACCGGCCAGCCAAAGGGTGTAGTTATTGGCCATAGGGAATATGGAGTATCTGCAGCAGGTCACATTCCCGCACTTGGATTGAATACACGCACCCGCCAGCTCTTTTTCGCTTCTCCGGCTTTCGATCTCACGATTTATGAGACGATATCTTCCCTCATGGCAGGTAGCACGATCTGCATACCAACGGAAGAAGATAGAAATGGTAGCGTTGCGACAATCATTCAAAACATGAACGTCAACATGATTTCTTTGACATCCTCATACGCCAGGCACCTACAGCCAGAAGATGTACCGAGTCTGAAAACTCTCGCTCTGGTGGGCGAGCCTCTTGCGAGAGATGTGCAACGAGTTTGGGCCGAGAAGGTGTGCCTACTTAATGCCTACGGACCCAGTGAATGCTCAGTTGTCACTCATGTGAAGCGACCGGTTTCGCTAGAGTCTAACCCTGCTATAATTGGCCCACCAACAACTGGGAGATGCTGGGTGGTGGATCCAAATGACTTTAATGCTTTACTCCCCATTGGCGCAACGGGAGAGATGCTAATTGAGGGTGATCATATTGGCCGTGGATACCTGAATGACCCAGAGAAAACGGCTTTGAGCTTTGTTGGTAACCCACACTGGGCGACAAGATCTCAAGATTCCGAGCCTCGAAAATTCTACAAGACAGGCGATTTGGTTCACTTCGATGAAGATGGGTCCATGGTAATCGAGGGTCGGAAGGATACCCAAGTCAAAATTCGAGGTCAACGTGTTGAAATTGCTGAAATCGAATACCATCTTACAAAGTTATTCGACAAAGCCACTGGAGTTGGCGTGGAGGCTTTCAAACACGATAACCAAGTCCAAGTTGTCGCTTTCATATTTTGCGAGGAAGGCACCTGGGGCATCCAGAGTGGTTCAGAAGAACTTCCTGAAAGACTACTGAAGCAGCTGAGCTCGTCAAAAGTCTCCAAAATGTCGGAAATCAAGATGCATCTTGAAAGATTCCTACCATACCACATGGTGCCTACTCGGTATCAACTATGGCCTCGCATGCCCATTATGGTTTCCGGGAAGCTTGATCGGAAGGCGCTTATAGCGGATTTAACTAGCCCCAGTAGCACAATTCTTGAGCTTGATGAGACAAACTCAGATTTTGCAGTCATTCCATCCACAAATGAGATTGCTTTGACTCTCAACAAGATGATCCTGAGCCTTATAACCGGCGATAAGATGGCCCCTCTGGAGAATAGAGACTTCCCACTCTCTATCCTCGGACTGGATTCAATTCAACTGATACGAATCGTCACGTTCATTCGGAAACAATTCGGGGCGAAGATGGTCGTTGGCACTTTATATGACCTGAAGCTCACGGTGACCGGCCTAGCCACATTGATTGGACCACAGCCTGATGGATCACATCAAACAATCACTCCCACCCTTGATCTATCAAAGGAGCTTCAAAGAGTCTACAAAGAGTTGACTAGACGAGCAGAGTCTGCAAAGCACAAGCGAAGAGTCTTCCTCACCGGCGCAACAGGATTACTGGGCTCGCAAATCCTCCGCCAACTACTCACAGATCCGAATGTGCAGAAGGTGATAGTACACGTGCGTGCGATCGATGCTGTTAAAGGTCTGGCCCGAGTTATTTCTGCTGCAACTTTGGCAAAGTGGTGGCTGCCATCTTACGCAGCTCGCATAGAGTGTTGGCCAGGAGATCTGAAGGAGCCTCAACTTGGCCTTCACCCAGATCATTGGCGAATGCTGTGTGGCACATCAGAGCCCGAGACGCGAGTTACTTCAATCATTCACAATGGCGCGGCAGTTCAGTGGCAAGCTCCATACGAAGCTCTGAAAGCTGCCAACGTTGATTCGACTGTGGATTTGTTGACGGCTGCCTCGCAGTGGTCTGAGCCTGGTAGCTTCACATTTGTGTCAGGTGGCCTGAAAAGATCGCATGGCGAGGATCTCGCTACGTTTCTTAAGTCTCTCGAACAAGCAAATGGCTACAGTCAGAGTAAATTCATTGCCGAAGAATTGGTCACACGTTTTGGGGGCCAACAGTCTTTGCAACGTGTTTCCATTGTTCGACCAGGCTGGGTCATTGGTACAGAGCAGGAAGCTATTCCCAATACCGATGATTTCTTGTGGACTCTGGTTCAAGCATGTGTTCAAATGGGATCATATCCTGCAGAAGGAGGGGATCTTTGGCTTGCAGTCGCCGACGTGGAAGAAGTTTCGACGCGTGTCTTGGCTACAACATTTGCAGCCCGTGGAGACTCTCCAGCTATCGACAACGTGGAGAATGGAACCACCGTCTCTCACTTTTGGGATTTGATCAAGGAGAAGATAAGCGGAAGACTGAGTCCACTTAGCAACGAAGACTGGAAAAACGCTGCATCAAATTTTCTCCGTGCTCAAAAGTCAGGCCAAGAAAAGTTTATACCTATACTGGCTTTGCTGCAGGATCCTCAAATGAGCTTTGGTGTGGAACGTCCCTCAAATATCGCATCTATCAATGAGATCGATGGTGCCTTCAGGAGCAATATCCAGTCTTTGATTGATGCTGGCTTCTTCTCCGGAGGGAATGACCATCTCGCTACGCCTAAACTATTTTCCAGGTCTCGAGTCAATGACTCTTCACCAACGGTATTTGTTTGATTTCTTTTCTTTTTTTAATTTCAAGAAGTTGTTGTTGTTAAGAGTTTCCTTGCAAACTAGAATATATTTCATAGAGTAGCCAGATTGTATAATGAATTTTGTATTGAATTTGAGACTTCGAAGTCCCACATTTGCAGCAAGCAATGCAATACTCGAAAAGTAAGAAAGTGTGGTTATTCCATATAAAGAGAGTCAATCAAAAGTAGAAAAAATATACTGATATCTAAATACACATGTCCTTTTCCTCCTCATCGGGAACAAAGTAAAGTTTTCCAGAGCGACCGTGCCTTCTCACCATTTCATCAAGGAATTCCGACAACAACAATTCGCGCATGCCGCCTACATCATATTCTGCCGCAAGTAACTTGCTTTCCATGCCTAGAGGAACAAGTGAATTATCGCCCTGTACTGTGGAATTAATCTCCAACGTTGCTCTCGTTCGAGAGTGCTGTGACCCAGTACTAGACGTAGCACTTGAACTGGTAGATCTGCGACCGGACAACGAGGGCCGGCTGGATAGCGACGGTCGACTCCGGCGTGAAGATATAATCCTTCGTGGGCTTCTCGACTTCTTGCGCGGCTCTAATTTGTCCATAACAGCTAGCCCTGATATCGATAGTGGTGTCGTGACTTCCACGGATGATAATTGCGGTGTTGCTAGCGGTGTCTGCTCCGGGGTGTCGTGATACTCAAGCGGCGGAACACCCTCTATAGGCAGATTCATGGGCAAATCGAAATATGAATGGTTGTCATCCATGATAGAGCGAATAAAATCAACAGCCGCTCCATGGTATTTGTTTCCACAGGGAATTGCATGGGCTCCCGGGTGCATCATCTTGCGTCTCCTGGGGCCCCCGATTTGGGCCTGATCTACCGCTGCAGCCATCTCGGATGGTACCACAGGGTCGAATTCCCCCATAAAATGCATGAATGGCGTTGTGATAATTGGATCTTCGTAGAAAGCGGAGAAAACTGGGCTTACACCCATATAGGCGCCGTATGTAATGACAAATTTCAACGGCGGGTGGTCGAGCGTTTTGTAGGCCTCGGGATAACGAACGGCATTTGGGTATATGGCTGAATATTCTTCAAATCGTTGTCGTCTTCTGGGGCCTTCGAGGAGAGAGGCTGACATTCCTCCTACCACAGAGCCTTGGGAGAAACAGATCATGCCATCAAAAGGCCCTTCTGATCGGAGAATATCCGCTACACGATCGATACTTTCAAGCAGCCCTCGAGGGGGATCATCTTCGTGCAGCCGAAACCAAGAGTGTGTTTCAATGGCATCTGGGTCTTTGAAAACTTCTGGTCGCTCACTCTGAATGTCTTGAGAATAATCTAGCCTGTCGGAAACCTTGTACGATATTTGCCCGGTAGGAAAATAGAAAGATGTTCCTGGAAATGCCTTCGTGATATGCTCTTGTAGTCGGAGAGTCTTTCTCGACAGAATGGGCCCAGTTTGGGTATGGCCGTGGAGGCAAAGAATTCTCATGATTGGACTTTTCCTCGATTTGAGGAGTGGAAGGCTTGTAGTAGATCGAAGGAGAGATAAATATTCTCGCTTCAAGCCGTGATTCTCCAAGCAAGAGAATAGTCAATGATTTGTAAAACGAGAAATCTTGACAAAGTAGAAAGGTATGCATATAGATCCTCGATTTGGCCCCCTCTGCATATGAATCGTACTCATAGATGAATCTTACGTTTGCAGGCCTGAACTTTTGACAATAAAGCTAGATGTTATTTTCCAAGACTCTGGCCCGGCCCACGCGAAGTCGATTTAGAACCAACACATTGGCCCCTGTAAGAAGGATTTGAGCCAAGGAAAAGCGCTAATCAGGTGGAATTTGCAATACACAGCTCAGCTCATCAGGGAAAACTGCAGGTTTCAATACAAGGCCAGATTACAAGAGCTGAGACTTTAGAATACCAAGCCACCGGGACAGTTACGGGTCAAGTGGTCCTAAGTGGTCCTGCATCGATTTAAGCACGTCAAACATGCAGTATGAGTGCATTGACAAATTCTTGGGCC
>JAOYNU010006228.1:0-18206 GCA_026745395.1 Tympanopsis confertula
GTCTTCTTTTGACTTCTCGGTGCACTCTTCAATAATGGCGTCTATGGCGGCATCCTGGAAGGCTGGGTCTAATAGCTTGTCGCCCATGACATAGGCCTTGGCCAGGTTGGTAATCTCGAATCTCTCAGCTGCCTTTTTGTGATTGCCAGAAGATACAGGGATGGTTCCGAAGTAAATCCAATGTACGTAGAGGCCGAAGATATTTGGGTCATCATCAGGGAGCTTCACGGTCCGCTGAGTAGATTCTTTCCATTTACCTCCCAAGGCCTTTTCGAAGAAGGAAGACGAAGCACGTATTAGAGACTGGTGAACACTAAATAATTCGTTCTTGTCGCCCACGAGTACTTCGACACTGTTCCCTGACACTCTGTCTCCAATCAATACTTCACCATCAAAGTCAATGGGCTATCGATGCATACTTTTTGACACAGTTTTTAAAATGGTGATCCCTGAAGACTTGGCTGCTCTTTGTCTGAGAAGAAGCTGATTGAACCTTCGAGCGACTCACTTTGCGGGGCGACATGTTGTTCCAAGGTAAAGAAGGTAGTAAGAGAAGATGCTGCTCGATGTGCGAGTTGCGGTTTGCTTCTTTTGAAGGAAAAAAAAAGAATGCTCCGCCAAACGCCAGTAAAATAAACGAAAATCGTCAGTATTTGCTATCACATTCCCTTTCGTACGATACAATAGCTAGTAGGATATTCCAGTGTCACTTGTCTAACGGACGCTCTATAAGCCCACGTGACTGGGGTAGCTTTCGGAGATGCGGCGATGTCGATCTTAGATTCGATCTTAAATCAAATGCAAAGCCGAACTTGGTTTCGCGACTAGAAGGCCCAGCTCCTCTCCTTTTCCGGATTACAAGTACAGTTCGATCGCAGGCCCAGAACAAGGATCCCGCGTCATCCCTTAGATCATTAAGCTGGTCAAGCAGGAGGCGATCGCGATCGGGTGACGTCAGTGACCTTTTCTCGATCGATGGCAACGCATTCTTCTTCAAAATGGCAAGACGCGTCCCTGTCCATCTCGCGTTTCGATGCGTCTGCTGATACCCATCCGGACACCAATTCGTCTTTTTTCAACCCGACCGTTGACGACCATTATGGCACCCTCTAAGCGCAGGAGATCGAGCTCCGAAGCGGAAGCCAAACCTGCGAAGCGGACCCAACCTGATTTACGCCAGCCACATCCCAATGCGCAACAGGCAGAGGACTTTGGCATCGTCCTGCGCAGCTTTTATCCTCCGGAGATGAACAATGCGCGATGCCAAGCATACAACGATGGCACTCTGGAGCGGCCAATTGAGACCTTGAAGCAGGCATGTAGCGACACTGCTGACCAAAACGGCAATGTCTCGGTCGGTAAAGCTGTCGTCCATTGGTTTAAGACTGATCTTCGATTGCACGATAATCGTTCTCTTCACAAGGCTCGCGAGCTCGCGCGCGAGAAGAATATACCCTTGATCGGCCTCTACATCCTATCCCCCGAAGACTTCAACGCACACTCTGTCAGCCCGGCAAGAACGGATTTCATACTGCGCACACTACAATGCTTACAGCGTGACTTGGGCGAGCTTGACATCCCGCTCTATATGGAGACACAAGAGAAAAGGAAAGCTATTCCGGGACGAATTGTGGAGCTATGCCAACAATGGGAAGCTCACCATTTGTTTGGCAATATGGAGTACGAAGTAGACGAACTACGTCGGGATGCTAAGCTAGTCCGACAATGCTCTGAAAAGGGCATTTCTTTCACCGTTTCCCACGATACGTGTGTCGTGCCCCCTGGCTGCCTAAGCAGTCAGCAGGGACGACAGTACGCGGTCTACACGCCGTGGTTCCGCTCCTGGCTCGCGTTTTTGAGGGAAAATCCGGACTATATGGAATTATCCGAGGATCCAGGATCAAATCCAAGCAGCACACGCAAAGACTTTTCTAGCCTCTTTGATTGCGATGTCCCAACTGTTCCTAACGATAAGAAGTTGACCGACGATGAGAAGAAGAGATTCGAAGAATGGTACCCCGCCGGTGAGCATGAGGCTCTCCAAAGACTGGACAAGTTCCTGGAGGAGAAAGGCAAAAAGTATGAGCAGGATCGCAATCTCACAAGTGGGGATGGCACTTCCGTGCTGAGTCCTTATTTCGCTGCCGGTTCTCTTTCAGCTCGCACCGCAGTGGTGACCGCGAAGAGAGCAAACAAGAACCGACTAGACAGCAACAATTCAAGTCTTGTCACTTGGATAAGTGAGGTTGCGTGGCGCGATTTCTACAAACATGTGTTGGTGAATTGGCCATTCATCTGGTAAGTCTACAACTTTCGTTCTTTTCCTTCCAGCGATTTTTTGGTTCTTTTCGTTTGCTTACAATTCTGCAGCATGAACAAGTGCTTCAAGCCCGAACATACGAATATCGATTGGGAGTATGACGAGGAGCAATTTCAAGCCTGGTGCGACGGCAAGACGGGCTTCCCCATTGTCGACGCTGCCATGAGGCAGCTCCGACACTCTGCGTGGATGCACAACCGAAGCCGCATGGTGGTGTCGTCGTTCTTGTCGAAGGACTTGCTCATTGATTGGCGTCGTGGTGAGCGCTACTTCATGGAAAATCTCATCGATGGAGATTTCGCATCAAACCATGGTGGCTGGGGATTCGGCTCTAGCACGGGTGTAGATCCGCAGCCCTATTTCCGGATCTTCAATCCTCTCCGACAGAGCGAGCGATTCGATCCTGACGGAGAATACATCCGTCATTGGGTCCCCGAGTTGCGCGATATCAAGGGCAAAGCTATCCACGAGCCATATGAGAGAGGTGCCGGTGCTCAGGCTGAGAAGAATGGATATCCGCGGCCGATTGTCGAGCATGCGGCAAGCCGGGAGAAGGCCCTGGCGCGGTACAAGGCAGCCCTCCAAGGTTGATTAATGTATTTTACCTTTAATATAGTCTTATGAGGTCAATAAATTGGGATTCATGATTCTCTAGAGATTTGCGATTACCATTGGCTCTTCACTTCAGTGTTCGTAAGGGTAACTTGACGAGTCGTCTGGTATATCAGAGACTCATAGATCATATTTTGGCATTAGGTTTAGCAGCTTTCACTGCAGGGTATATCATCAACATCAGGCCGACCAGTAGAAAAACCACCATCGCCTCGCAGCGAATGCTCACTCGAATATATGTACACTAAAATAACCACGTCTTTTTCCACTTGATTCCGTCCCAGACCAATCAAGGTGCCTCCGAGCCTAGTAGCAGCCTCGGCCCACAGCTGTCTTTATCCCTCCGCAGAACAAGCTTGAATGGCCGTGCGCCGGTAGCAGTATCCATTAAAGCCACCGACGAGTTCCCGCTCGAGCTGGAAGCGCCACTAACGCCACTGTAAGTACTATAGCTCGACATGCCAGTGACATCTCGATCTTGGGGTTCGAACTCGTTGCAGCGACCTTTAGCAAAGACGTGCACCACGAAATTCGACGGGCGCACGATCTGTCGGAGGGGCTGGACCAGATATGGCGTTACGTACGCACGCAGCCCGTTCTGTGGATGGATGTGGATGACCAGTTCTTCGAGGTAGGCCATGTCAGCTATAATGTTGCAAGCCGTGCAGTAGCGGCGCCAGTCTGCTTCCAGATCCCCAAGATAGCCCTTTGGGTTGAACGGGAAGACGTATGTGAAATGCACGGCGCGGATCTGGGCTACGCGGCGCGGGAGAATAGCAGAGGCAAAGTCGAGGATGCGCTCTACGTTATCGAAAGTGAAGACGTGACGCTGGTATAGAATGTTGACGGCCTCCGAGTATCTGGCAACGCATGAGCACTATGCGCTACTGTCCGGCATCCGTTTTTATACTTACATCATTCGGCAGGTCCGCAGTAATGGAATCAGATTGACTGTCTCGCCGATCGATTCACAGGCATGATTGCACGATGACTCTCCTTTCGTCTCTAGTGGCTGGGAGCACCGGATGCCCACCATCTTCGAAGTATTCTTCATTAACGACCGTCGCTCGTCCCGCACGATATGGAATTGTTCACGGCCGAAGTAGAATTCCCATATTCTCGTCCGCACTTCGACTGGTAGGCGTGCGAGGGGCGATTGTTTCTGATCGAGATAGAACTGTGGCTTCGGTTTCCCTAGGAGTTTCTTCCAGCCCGGCTGTTTCTCGGGTTCGCTATCATGCACACGAGTGAGGGCGCGTGGTCTGGACGCGGCCTCGCCCTTGGCGGCATTCCGTCGGTTGAGGGCATTGGGCGCATCGGGTCGGGTTAAGGCCTTGAAGACCTCTTCGCTGTTCTCGAAGCAGCGGTACAGCATGGTCAGCGATCAGGGGCAAGTTGAATGCAGGGAGAATTGCCAGAGATCAAATCATCTCCTGTCTAGCAGGGGTCGCTCTCCGAACTTTGCGCCAGAACGGCGCTACATCATTGGTGACGATCGGCGCTTTCTCCACAGCCCCGCGTCCTTTCCGACTTCTTCACTTTGCCACCAGCTCTGAAACAGATGCTCACCTTGCGAGCTGAGCACGAGCTGAGAATCTGGCGAGCTAGGAGCTGAAGACCTGTCATGTACTTCCTCCATACAGACTGTATCCCTGTATGCTGTATTCAGTCCCGATGCCAACAGCCAAATCAAGTGTTTCAGTTGGAACTGCACATCACACATTAGTCATCGTTATCGCGGAAGCCTGGAAGTCTATCGGCTTGAATTGCCCCTGAAGCCAAAAGTCCCATTACGTAGACGGGATACGGAGTTCCGCCTGGACTGGTTCCACTGATCTCTGTGTCTACAGTATACTCGACTATGCTAGTTATAGCCGTCCATTTACTAGAGAGCTAGTGTCCATGGGCGCTTGAACCCATTTATACATTTTGTGAATTCTCTACTTCTTTATCATATACTGTCTCCAACTTGAGTAATTCGAGACCTACTGACCTCGTGTATCTCTATCAAATCAATTGATGCCTGTTCATAGTAGCACCTGATAGTTTAGGTCCATTCAAAGAAAAAAAAGTTCCAACCTTCCAAGGCTGGACATCTGGAATCTCGGAAGGTTGGCAGGCGGAACTATATAATTTTATGCGGCGGGGCTGCTCGCTGGATATTCATGGATATAACGGCGCCCTTGCCTCCTGCCCAGGTGAGAGCCCAGTATGCCCGGGCGGAGGGCATTTGCACTACGCGGATTAAATTGAAAAGGACATTACATACCCATCCATGGATGGCTCTACAGATAGACACTTGGAATCCAAAAATTTGGCCTACGAGCAACCTTGGAATAGCAGCCGTGATATCCGCGATCGACTGATAGATAACGGATCGCGCTCCGTGCGGCCACGCGACCAACCGACGTTGGAATGTTCCGAGCTTGGCCCCAACTGAATAATAATATATCAGGCTTCAACTAACTAAGCGCTGCGCGAGATTCTCGCCCCTCCAGTCGCCTCCAGGCCACTCCTCAGAAGAAGCACCCGGACGTGCTCCCCACTTCTCCAGACGCGTTTGTTGATCCCGAGCCACCCCACGCGTCACACTTGGAACTTCCACCGCGCGCACTGTTCACCCAACATTCCTTTGCCCGGACGAATGACCTCGGAGAATAGCGAGGAGTGGTCCGGTGGTCCTGCGGCTCAATTGATCCCAATGGACAGCGAGATCCCCCTCCCTCCGCCACGGCGCATT
This sequence comes from Tympanopsis confertula, assembly GCA_026745395.1. NCBI lineage: Eukaryota > Fungi > Ascomycota > Sordariomycetes > Coronophorales > Scortechiniaceae > Tympanopsis > Tympanopsis confertula. The sequence goes on from JAOYNU010006228.1 coordinate 5,673, forward strand.
CGGCACCGCTCGCCGTCGCGCGCAGGTCAGTCGCCGTCAGGGTCAATTGCTTCGTCCTTCCGACGATCTCGCCGCCTCTCGCGTTTCGACGACCATTCCAGTCAGCCATCCAGTGACCCCGCATTGTTCTCCAGCGATGACATTCCAGCTTCGGGCTTGGAAAACTACAATGCCCCCGTCGCGAGTGGGACAGGGCGCAAGCGACGATACCGCGGGACTTGGTGGGGAGAGCAGGTGATTGATCCTAAGAGGAAGAGGGCGGACTTTAAGGAGAAACGCCATCTCGACAGTGGTGTCTGGATGGGAAGTGATGAGTCTGGTGCTGAATCGTTACTTTCATCGGAAGATTCTCCAGCATGGGGGGAAGATCTGCTGAAGACGGCGTTGACATCCAACAAACATTCGCAAGGGCCCTCGTTGCTCTGCAATGAAGTTTCTGCGCCGATGCAGCCGGTGCTTCCCTTGCCGATCTGCAAGGCATCGAACGAGCCGGAGGAACACCGAATTGCTCGATCAACCATAAATAACTGCCTCGAGAAGGGCGAGGAAACCGTTGACCTTGGGTATATCTGATCAATATCGCCAATTGTGGAGATCGTGACTGACATCTTGCTAGTAACCTCAATCTCAGACACATTCCTCACGGTCTTCTTCGGCCTCTCCAGCACCTAACCAAGTTACCAGCTTTGAGCGAGGCGCCTATCTCCGAGGATGCGTATACTTCTCTTCGGCCGTTCCTGAGTATTTACCTCCCGGGTAATGCTCTGATGTTCCTTCATAGCGAGCTTTTCGAGTTGAAAGATTTGCGAGTGTTGAGTGTGCGAAATAACAAGCTGCGTGAAGTGCCATCGGCTATTCGCACACTGAAATCCCTAGAAGTTCTCAATATTGCGGTGAATAGGCTCACCGAGCTCCCGTGGGAACTCCTGAAACTGATTCAACATGGGGAGCTAAAGCATCTGACGGCACATCCGAACCCATTCGCCTCGATTGAGCAAGCTGAAATTGCACTTTGGCACCGCAAGCCTCAGAAAAATGAGGATAATACCAACAGTGACACTGCAGACGACACTGCCACGGAGACGCTCCAATTTGATCACTACGACGAAACTCCAGATGATGCATGGCGTGCCATACATGTGGCAACAGGCCCCGTCGCGCATCTTGATATGGAAGGACGGCGTATCGACAACCCTACACTCCCACCACCAGCAGCCTTTCGCCCCGCCGCCCCGTCACTCCGCGAAGTCGCTCTGCGTGCAGTCTCGAAACTCCCAGACTTAGACCTTGTCACCGACGAGGAACTAGCAGACTTTCCCGCTTTGGTGATTCCTCTAATGCAGCAAGTGAAGAAGATCCGGGCAGCAGGCGGCCAGCAATGCTCTGTGTGCCAAAAGGAGTTTATCGTGCCTCGAACAGAGTGGCTCGAGTGGTGGGATTGCATACCCCATGAAAATGGTATGAAGCGAGCACGAGGATCGGGCGAGAAGCTTCGTCCACTGCCTTTCAAGCGCCTCGGATGCAGCTCGGCTTGTGTTCCGCAAGTTTGATTTGTATAATTATTTTGTTTCGGTATTTTCTTACATCACATTGGGATATGTGGCTGTACATAATCAACCTGGATTTTACTTGATTCATAGCTTATTCGTTGTACGAAAGGGTCTTCTTCATCATGAATGCACGGGAATTCATATTGTTCTGATTTGTGGTTGTCTCTTTGATTCTGGGTATTGCTGATAATTTCTTCGTTGAAGCTCAATAATGAGCATTTTCCGCCGTTGTAAAGTCTTCGAGGCATAATGATTTATGAAGGGAGATTGAACAAGTTCATACCATCCTCATCGCGACATTTTCTTACAACCAGCTTTACCATTTCAGGCGATATCGCATCCTCAGGGTTATGTATCTAGTCATGCCTGATAAAGTGACACGACGGCGAATTGGATATCCTGCGTATTGTTTCCCTCGCTGGTATGCGACACGGCCCCGACTCATAGAGAAACCGCATTTATGCAATGGTTGCAAGCCCAGACTGCGATTGATACAGTTCAAGCGGGGATCCACAGGTGCCCCCTGCGCGGAGAAGCGATCTTTTCGCACACTGTTCGGACAGACCATAACGAACAACAGATTTGGCCCATGCTGAACCGGGCCTTCGCTTGTAGTAGTTGTTGAGCATCGGTAGTCAGACAGATCACTTTAGACACACGGCAATCTCAACCATTTTGATCCACCGAGTTCGTGTCTCTGGTAACTCAGGATCCTCACTAGCGGTAGGCAACGCGCGTTTTCTCTTTTTCGAAGCGGTGCCCGTCGCATGTCCTGGAGGCGTGTTTTTCCTTTCTTCACTTGTGATGCGCTCATCGGTATTGGCCTGTTCTCGTTCTTGCTTGCGCGACAATTTTTCTAGCTCCTTATTCTTCTTGTCCTCGTCCTCAAGGACATCGTCCACGACCATTACACTTCCGGTAGTCACTCGGACAGTGTACTCTGTTTTCTTCTCCTCAAACCATTTGCCCAGGTTAAGCGCTTTTTCAATGGCTCGTCCAGTCGCCTTCACAAACACCTCTTCTCGCTTTTCTACAGCTTTAGCTAGCTCTGCTAGTTTCTGCTGCTCTGTCTTGCGTGTGTCTTCAAGGTTGATATTCGACGTCGCGCGTTTCTCGGCCTGGATGAGTAATTTCTGGACACGCTTCACAGCGCTCATGAAAGGAGTGCCACTGGATACATAGATGACCTTTGGCACGGAGGTCCCTGCATAGGGCGAGGCGACAGGTGGGTGAGGGATAGGGCGTTTTTCAACTTTCGCGTCTGAATCGGCCATGTTAATGCGCGTCTTCAAAAGACGGAGGGAAAAATGACTCACACTTTGGCAGTTTCACCAAATCTTTATTCCGTTTCTCAAATTGGAGCTTTCGCTCCAGCGGTCCTTTGCCCATACCTAGTCGGAGATTGCCTTGAGAAATGTTGAAGCTTAGATCGATCTTCCATCTTATCGCCGTCTGCCTTTTTCTGCCGGGCGGTGTCACTCCCCACAGGCAATGACGGTGTGGGCCTGACCGCTCTCACAAAAATTTAGTGCATCAGCCCACTCCCCCCAGAAGAATACCTTTCACCTTGTCCAATTAGCCAAGATGAAGCGCAAGACAGATGACGCGAGCTTGTCCGAAACCAGCGGATTTCCAGAAGGCAAGAAGCGAGCGCTTTCGACTGAGGAGGCAACTGCGCGCTTCCGCGAGGGCTTATTTGATTCCGCGGAGCAGCAGAAGTATACCGAGGCATACGCGAAGTCAAGTCCGTACGTTAGCGGCCCATTCGACCAGGCGATTGGCAGCTATTAATTAATTTTGCGACTCTAGGTACTATCACGGCGTCATCCATCCCTTGATCGAGCCTTCCTTGCTACGTTCCGTTCGTGACGAGATCCAAGAGCATTTGTCCTTCACCGAGAAGGAAACCGATATCTATAAGATCTTCCAATCCGGAGATCTCGCCAACCTTGATGGCCTTGACGACTCTTCCCTCTCCAAGCTTCCGTCAATTCTGAAGCTGCGCGATGCTATGTACTCAGCTCGCTTCCGCGAGTATCTTTCTTCAGTGACCGGCTCTGGAAAACTGAGCGGTCGCAAGACTGACATGGCCATAAATGTATATAACGAGGGATGTCACCTCCTGTGCCATGACGATGTCATTGGAAGCCGTCGCGTCAGTTATATTCTGTATCTGACAGACCCCGATACGCCGTGGCAAGCCCAGTGGGGTGGCGCTCTGCGACTCTATCCCACGACAACTAAGAAGGACGCCAATGGAGAGGACGTCCAGGTCCCAAGTCCCGACTTCAGCCTCTCTATTCCGCCCGCATTCAATCAGCTCGCCTTCTTCACGGTTCAACCAGGCGAAAGTTTTCACGATGTCGAGGAAGTTTACCAACCCCGTGAGGACGAGGTTAATAAGAAGCGAGTGCGAATGGCTATTAGCGGATGGTTCCACATTCCCCAAGAAGGCGAGGATGGATACGAAGAAGGCCTAGAGGAAAAGCTCGCAGAGCGAAGCAGTCTTGCTCAGCTCCAGGGCCGTGCGGATATCTACGATCTACCCCAGCCGCAGCCAACATCTTGGGAAGAGCCAGAACCCGAAGGCAAGGGTAAAGGAAAGGTGGAAGCTGAAGCAGAGAGCGCCGAGTTCACGGCTTCTGATCTTGAATTCCTTGTGCAATTCTTGGCGCCTTCCTATTTGACGCCGGATATTGCTGAGGAAATGTCCGAAGCCTTTGAGGGCCAATCATCTCTCAGCCTTGAGCGGTTCCTGAACGAGAAATTTGCTTCCAGAGTGAGCGCATATATCGAAGAGCAGGAGAGACAGACTCTGCCAGAGACATCGGAGAAGATCCAAGCCGAGACCGATTGGACAGTTGCTCGGCCACCACACAAACATCGCTATCTGTTCCAGCGAACCTCGGGCGGCGATTTATCCAACCCCATCAAGGAATTATTAAACGTCTTGTTCCCATCACAGCCATTCCGCAAATGGCTGGGACTGATCACTGGCGTGGATCATCTCAAGAGCCACGACTTCCTCGCCCGGCGCTTCCGACGCGGAGCAGACTATACCTTGGCAAGTGGATATGATGGTGAAGAGCCACGACTAGAGTTCACTCTTGGTCTTACTCCGACCACTGGATGGGAAAAAGAGGAACCCGAGGAGGAGGATGAGGATGAAGAAGCAGCCGAGGGTGAGAATGGAGGCGCTGCATCCTCGTCTAAGCCTAGTAAGCCCGAGGCCGACCTTGCCGAACACCCTTCAGTTGGTGGGTACGAGATCTACATGGCGGGCGATGAAGAGGAAGAAGACGAGGAGGACGAGGAAAATGCAGACCAAGTGCTCAAGCCCAAGAAGGCCAAGGCGGATCCTGCGATCTACAAAGCTGCAGGTGCTGACGATGACGACGGAATCCTTTTCAGTACCCAGGCAGGCTGGAACCGACTCAGCATTGTGCTTCGGGACAGTGGCACTTTGAAATTTGTGAAATATGTCAGCGCCGCAGCTAAGGGTGACCGATGGGATATCACTGGCGATATCGGCGTGGAATTCGAAGAAGATGATGAGGAAGACGATGAGGACGAGGATGAAATGGACGAATAAAATGACATAGGTATACGGATAGTCCCCAAAATGTGTAAATAGACTCTAAATAAATTTATCATTCCAAGTACACATGTTTCAATGTATCAGTTCCAAGGTTGATTCGTATTGCATGATCTATCTTCAATGTTGTGGTTTTCAGCCTTGGTACTAGCGCTAGACGACTTAGAAGCTAGTCGAATGAGCGATTTCCTCAGTCTCTTTCAAGTCACTCTGCATACTCTCGACTTTAGTCTGGAAGCGCTTATAGCAATCTGGACCGAAGGGAAACCGCAACACATTCTCTTTTCCAGCAGCCATCCCAGTTCCAGCCACGATCTCCAGGATCCGCTGGGCAGCTTTGGCAGGATCACCTTGCTGCACGCCATTGTACTCCTTGAACATTTTCAACACATCTTCGAGGGGCGTTCCGAGATAGTCTTCAGTCATTCCAGCCGCGGGTTGCGCATATGACGCGAGGAATTTGGTCCTGAATTGGCCCGGTTCGATGATCACTACTCGGATGCCGAATGGTTTGAGTTCTCTGGATAGACTTTCTGACATGGCTGAGCAGTAAAAGACGTTAGTATCACTGATAAACTGTGCGACGAGGTTGAATGCATTATAAGCCTCACCTTCAAGAGCGAATTTAGTTCCTGCGTACATGGCACAGGTAGGTAGACCATCCAAGCCAGCGGAACTACTGATATTGACGATCGTGCCAGATCTAGCTGCCCTCATGAAAGGAAGGGCAGCTTTCAAGACTCGGACAGGACCATATACATTAGTACTGTATTGGGTCTCGATCTCCGATTCACTCATGTCCTCGATGCTGCCGAGGAGAGAGTATCCAGCATTATTCACCACCACGTCAATCGCCCCACCGGCATTGTCGATCGCATCTTCCACCTTTTTGGTAGTTTCTGATTTTGTCACGTCCAAGTCGATCCATATTCCTCCAAGTTTCTCAATTTGAGGGGCTTCCTGCGCCGCTTTGCTCGGGTTGCGGGCCGTTGCGATCACTTTGTGGCCAGCCTGTAGAGCAGCCTCGGCGATAGCTGTTCCGAGGCCGGACGAAGCACCGGTGACAAGCCAAGTTTGAGTCATGCTGCGTTAGTTGCGAGAAGAGGTTCTGCTGCACAAGCGATAATGGGGGCTTTTCCTGCTGATGTAGATAGCTTTGGGAAGTTGGAAGTTGGAACAGAATAGACTGAGCTTTGCTGCGCCAATCTCATATCTGGGTATCACATTTCTTATGCGAATGCTCTACGCGGAATGGAGATAGGAGATTGTGGAGGTGGCGATGCTCTCGAGCTGTCGAGAGTGACAATGACATGGCGGGGGCGGAATTAGCTCCGGACTTTACTGGAATCTCCGAGTTCCCCTGCAGCATCGCAGTTACCCAAGTTGGAAGAGCACATACTCTACCAGGATTCATCTTGAGATCTTATCGATCTGAAGATATTGTTTGTCCATGGGGTAAGCTGGAGCTATGTTAGGCTTTGACGCTATGATCTCAGAGCGATTCTAGACGCAGTCCATTATCGTTAAATTGAGCCATTTGAGAGCACAATGCCTCTTGAGCCATGAATAAGAGACTACAGTGTCATTATCATCGCAATCTGGTCACCGGAAGCGGCGTGCCTCCGAGCGTTAGCCTGGAATAAGGTTATCCGCGGTGAGACGATGGTGGGCCGAGAATCGGAGGGATTTCGGTTTTCTTTTTCTTTTTCTTTTCCTCGGTGAAGCGCCGCGACAAGCAAGCTCCTCAACAGTTCAGAAGCCACCCACTCTTTATCACTCGTTGAGCCCCATCGGTTTCTCTGCTCTGTTCTTCTGCTCCGACACTTTGCCCCCTGCTGGCATTCCGGACGATCAAGACGCACAACCGTTACCCGTTATCAGATCTTCCGTTCTCCGCTTGCGATCTTCAAAACGTCAACGGATATTGGGTCCGCTGAGTCGCAACGCCGGTCAATTTGGGCCAAAGCAATAGAAAGGTGCGAATAATCGAATCACGTATCGCATAAAGATGTTCCGGGCTTCTGTGCTTCTTGAAACGCAGAGGCGCAAAGCCGACCCCAAATCCCGAGAGCACGATATGCGATTGCTTATGACCGAGGCTGACAACTTTCACTAGAATTTTAGACTAGTGTAGGAATAAGACGAGAAGCATATGTCGACTGCGATGAGATCGTGAACCAGTCAATCTGGTGGAAAATAAGAAATTGAATTCGGTCAAGGCGACCAAACAATCAAATGTCGCAAAGCGCCATGGAAGCTACCACAGGTAGCGATAAAGAACCGAGGGCAGAGGCTGCCCCCGAGCACCCACAGGAAGAAATAGAAGCAGCTTCGGCGGATCAACTCGAGCCAGGTGAATTCAATGTCGCCAACATCGAGCGCATATACCAGTGAGTCAAATGCAACAGTGAACGGTTGGTGGATGGCATGCTAAGTACGCGTGAAGAAAGCTGGACTGGCGCATTATTCCTGCACTATGGGTTTTATACTTCATGTGCTCAGCGATTCGATCCAATATCGGCCTTGCACAGACTATGAACGAGACCTCCGGCCATGATCTGGCGAGCTTTCTGCATATCAACGCGCATCAAATCTCGACTGGTCTAGCCCTTTTCTATGTCGGCTATGTCGTCTTTGATTTACCTTCGAACTTGGTCATGACCCGCTTGAGCCCACACGTCTGGATGAGTCGTATTGTAATCAGCGTGGGTTTGATCGGCACCTGCATGGTTGCTATGAAAGCGGCATGGAGCTTCTAGTATGTACACCGTTCTCCTGGCATAAGCAACCAAAGCTAATCTATGCAGTCTACTCCGTCTATTACTGGGTATTGTCGAAGCAGGTCTATGGCCTGGTATGACTTACTACCTGACCCTCTTCTACCCTCCCTCCAGAATCGGCAAGAGAATCGGCCAGTACTTCACTGCCTCTCAAGTATCAGCTGCGGTTGTCGGCTTAGTGTCAGCAGGCTTCCAGGAGATGGATGGCACACGCGGTTATGTCGGCTTCCAGTGGATGTTCCTCGTATACGGTGTTTTGACGATCGCTCTGGGATTCGCTTTACTATGGTGGCTCCCTGATCGTCCAATGACACCCGGCGAGAAATATCCCGAGCGAGTCTGGTTCATGCGTTTGGTCCCACGTAGCACACCTGCTTTGACAGCGCGTGATGCCGTTGTCCATTACCACGACATGAAGCGCGTCTATCATGCTCCAGCATGGAATCTTCGCGACCTCCTCCGCGTGTTCCTGGACTGGCGACTGTGGCCTCTCTTGGTTATGTACTTCGGAGTTGTCGGTGTCGGTATTGGCACACAGCTTTACGCCAATGTGATTATCCAGGCGATCAACCCGTCCCTCAGTGGTGTGGACGTGAGTTTGCTTACCGCTCCTATCTGGATTGTATGTGACTGAGCCTTTGTCTTAACATGAACACAGTGTCTAACTTTTCTTAGATGGATCTCATCGCTATTCTGCTCGTCACTCCATTCTCCGATCGTTTCCATCGCCACCGAGCGCTCTTTTTCTCGATCCCAACATGCTTACAGATACTGGGACTCCTGTTGACCAGCTATGCTGGCAGCGACGCCAATCCCTGGCCTCGATACGGCGGTCTCCTGATCGTCGGCTTTGGTCTAGGCCCTACAGTTCCTATCACCATGACATGGACCGCTGAGATTTTCCAGCCCCGACATGGCGAAGTAGGCGTTGCGGTAGCATCGGCTGTCGTGTCGGGATGGGGCAACCTTGGTAGTATTCTGACGACTTATGCCTTGTACTCAGGCTGGAAGAGCGATTCCGAAGCCCCAGGCCGCGAGAAGTATCGCAAGAGTAACCTGGTGATGATAGGGATTCTCATCGCGAGTATACTGTCCGCCGTCCTGATGCAGGTCCTTCTTTGGCTGTTGGATGGACGCTATCGCCAAACGAATGACGAGGATGCTGTTGATGGGGCCGCGCGCCGAGAGACTGAGCAGCGCGGACTCAATGGACTTGGGGCAAGCTTCAGCCGTTGGTTGGGTCGTAAACCAGCGGAGTCGAGGATTGAAGAGTGAATGGGTTGCTCATGACTTGAAATTTTACCGCTGTCTAGACAATGGCTCAATTCCGAAAGGATGAAATCTTAATTTAGACACTCTTGCATGCTCGCAAGCATAGCGAGGGACTATATTGCTTAATATAATAATGGAAACTTGTTTGCTGAAGCTTTTCTGATACGGCGAGAATTGGAAACCCTTCATAGTGATAAAGATTATTCAAACAAAGTCAAGGGTATTTTATTCTATTGAACTTTTGTACAGATACCAGATCTCATCAAATTAGACTTTGACTTCATGTACCTTAGCACGTCCGACAAACCAGCTGTCATCGCCATTTGCTGCAGCTGTACGGATGGCGTATAACTCGTCTAAGAATGCAGGCACGAAGCTTCCAGGACCGCGGACATATTCCTTTGAGGCGGCATTCTCAGCTGCAATCTCATACATCAACAAGCCTGATAGAACTGCCAGGAGCTTGTCAGAGCGATGAGCACTCAGAAAACAGCCCGAAATGGTTCCCACTGCACACCCAGTCTAGACGGAAACGTGTTAGCTCAAGGTCCTAAAACAAGTTGGTTCGATAGCGGGTCGTTACTTACACCTGTGACTTGTCCGAGATAAGGATGTCCATTCTCAACCGCGATGACTCGCTCGCCATCACTTACGTAGTCAATTGCTCCGGTGAGCAAGACAACATTTCCTGACCAGAGTAAGCATTTATCGCCCCTTCAGCAATAGGGATACTTACGTTCTCTTCGGGCCAAGTCTCGAGCCAAAAGTGCCTTTTGCTGACCATCAAGCTTGCTTGGTCCACTGTCGACACCGCGCTGCTCCACTGCACCACTACCCCATGCTTGGCGAATCTCACCTTCATTGCCCTTGATGAGATCAAAGTAGCCACCGGCCATGACTTGAGTGACAGCATTGCGGCGAATTTCAGTCGCGGCAGCGCCAACTGGGTCGTAGATAACTGGGTTGCCCCGGTTGTTGTACGCCTTGATAGCCTTTAAGTAGTTTGAGACACTCTCGCTGGTCAAAGTACCCATGTTGATGAGAAGAGCGCCCTCAAATCGGGCCAGATCTGTAGCTTCATCCCCATATGGAGCCATGATAGGCGAAGCCCCGCTAGAAAATATTTGGTCAGCTGGGATTGGGTTGCATTAGCCCCCAAAAAAACTTACATAGACAGAGCGACGTTAGCCACAAAGTTTGAAACGACGAAGTTGATCATGTTGTGCACAAGAGGATGCACTTCGACCATTTTTTGGACGACGCTAGGCACGTCCTGCAGTAATGCCTTGGCTTCGTCCTCCCGAACGGCCGGTGCATTCAACGCGAAAGCAGGACGCGATTTGATGAGGTTCGCGAGTTCCTCCGTAGCAGCTTGAGGATCCTCAGCAGCTATGATTGCACTGACGATCGCGACTCCATCTAAGGATTTCTTCGGCGCCTGCGACTGATAGAGAACTCGCTGGACATTGGAGTGGTTGATACCACCGATGGCGACCGTACCCAGAGAAGAGGCGCCACTGACTGCATCTAAAATAGTCTGAGTGCCAGCCGTTCCGATGACAGACTTTGTGTTTGTTTTTCTGCGACGAGTTATTTTCGATTCCCATAATTGGAATATTTGTCACCAATGGAAGCACTTACGTCGGAGTCGCGAACATTGTGCCAATTCCAATGTAATCCGCGCCATCCGCGACAGCCTTCTTTGCTTCATCGACGGTGGATGTACTGATTCCAATGACTGCATCTTTGGGAAGGAGCTTCTTGGCTTGTTCAAATTCTAGACTTCGTTATCAGATCATGATCCATCGCGGGGTAATTTAAGCGCGGGGCACCGACTCATATCATCTTGTCCGAGATGCACGCCCTCTGCGCCGATTGCGAGAGCCACGTCTACTCTGTCATTGATGAGTAGCGGCACATTGTAGCGCTGGGTTACTTGATGCAATCGCTGCGCTGTGTCGATCAGGACGCCCGTATCGCTGGTTTTATCGCGGTACTGCACCACGGTCACTCCTGCATGTCATGATTAGCCTGAATCCTTCGCTTGGTATTTTCACGTCTGTCAAATAAAAAAAAAAGATAAATTGCCGCATCCAATTGTCGTCATAGTCCGCCCTGATCCTTCTGTTCTTTTGTTTGCTTTTTGCGGAATGCAGCTTACCTCCTTTCAGTGCAGCCTCGACGACGGTGCACAGATCCCGACCCTTGAGGATGGCCGGCGTCGAGTCCGTCACCAAGTACAGTGATAAATCCACCGGCATGGCGAATGAGGTTCAAGAAATCGTATCTTGCAATGACCTCGAGCTCGTGCGGAATCGGCGCGAGAATTGACGTGTGCGGAGGCTTTAGTCAGCGATAGCGTGCGGAGAAGAGGCATCACATCATCGAGTCTTCGAGTCTTCTTTCTCTTCCTCACTTTGCCCAACATCATGAGGGAGAAGGTCATGGCTCCGTCTGAATCTACGCCGCTGTTGACGGTGCATGTGGCGCCGCAGCGCTATCGGTATCCTCACCACAGGGTCCGACGCACCTGTACTTTCCTTCTAAGCTCGCTCCTCCTCGCGGCCACGGTCCTCTTCCTCATCCCATCGTCTCTCTTGCCACGAGAACATGGCTCTGTATTCTCGTATCTACCTTGGGCACAGCCCCTTCCTCATGACGCCTGGCCACAAAGCTTGGGTCTTCCCTATGATCAATTACAACAAATCCTCTTAAACATCCCATCTGCAGACAAGGCACGCGAGTGGAGCTCTTATTATACAGCCGGACCTCATCTGGCTGGTAAGAATCTGAGCCAAGCTCTTTGGACTCTCGAAAAGTGGAAGGAGTTTGGCGTGGAGGATACCACCCTCGCCTCGTATGATATCTACCTCAACTACCCTGTAGACCACCGACTGGCGCTTTTAAAGAAATCCGGCGACAACACCGAGGTCACGTTCGAGGCTACATTGGAGGAAGACCAACTCGAAGAAGACCCAACTTCGAGCTTGCCCGACCGAGTTCCTGCATTCCATGGATACTCCGCCACCGGTAATGTCACTGCCCAGTTTGTTTATGCCAACTTCGGCACCTTCAAAGATTATGAAGATCTTGTGAACGCAAATGTCAGCCTTGAAGGAAAAATTGCCATCACCAAGTATGGTCACAATTTCCGTGGGTTGAAGGTGAAGCGTGCGCAAGAGTTGGGCATGGTTGGCGTCATAATCTACAGTGATCCCCAAGAGGACGGTGACATTACCGAGGAGAATGGATACGAAGCTTACCCTAATGGGCCTGCGCGTAACCCCAGTGCCATTCAAAGAGGAAGCACGCAATTCTTGAGTATGTATTTACCTTC
>JAOYNU010006339.1:0-18163 GCA_026745395.1 Tympanopsis confertula
TTATATTAGTTCTTTATATAAAAGGTCTACTACTCTTATAACTTCTTATAAATCTCGAAGTTCTAATTAGTAAAAAAGTTAAATTTTAGTATTTATTTCCGAAATTATTATAATAAAGTCTTAAGTTTTTTTCTAGAATTATAAATATTAGTTTTCGGTATATTTAAAACTATTATTATAAGTATTTACCTATAAGAAAATATCTAGGATTTATAATAATTTACCTAGTTTATAAACTATTTTTTATTAAAGTAGTATTTCTAATAACTCTATTTAGTATACTTAGTATTCTAATAAATATCTTTTTTTTAGAAGTATTCTAAGTTCTTATAATCTATAATTATTATTATTAAAATTAATTTACGTAGTTTTACCTACTATTTAGTAATTCTAGTAATAATTAAGAGGAGCTCTTTATTATAAATTAAATAATTCTATTCGGCTAGTAATATTTTATATAAAAAGAAAGTAATAAGGTATTAAAGAATATTATATTATTAAACTAATTATCCTCCGATAGCGAATTTAGAAATATTATATTCGATATATATATTTTAGTCTAGGTTTTAATAGGCGAATACTTTATTAATTAAGAAATATTCTTTAAAAATTTTAAAAACTTTTTATATAGCTTTTAATTACTCGAATATTATATCTTTTTTTATAAATTAGTAAAATAAGTTTATAATTTTACTAAAATTATATATAAACTTATAATAGTAGTTAGTAAAACTAATAAATCCTTTTATACCTCTTATACTTATAGGAGTTTCCTATTAGTAAATAGTAATAACTTTAGTAAGATCTATTAATATACTTTCTCTTACTATAATAATTAAACTAATATATTTAATATTTTAAATTTTAAATTCGTATTTTAAAATATCTAAATATAAACTAATTTTTTCGAAATATAAGAGTATTTTTTTTATTTAAATTTAATACTTTTCGAAAATATTATTTATATAAATAAAAATATTATCTATATAAGTTAAAGTATAGTAATTAAAAAGATTATAAAAAACCTAATTTATAAAGTATTATAATATAGAAAAACTATTTATAAGATTAAAAGGGGTAATAATTTATTCGAATAAATTATAGTATATACGAAAAGCCGTTTTCTAAATATCTTTATTAGCTATACGGATTCGATAGAATACTACTTTTATATCGAGTTTCGTATATTATTTAACTATTTTAATTTAATATAAAATCTTTCTAATTAGTAGTAAAAGGTAATAATCGTACTTTATAAGGCTATTTAAAACCTTATAATTAATATAGAATCGTAATTTTCTACTAGGGTTATAGGCGAATAGTATAAAAGTAGTAGTAGTTAATTAATTAGTATATTTAAAACCTTTTTCTAGGAAATTTATTATAGTTTTTCGTATTATAAAAAACTTATTTCGCGATATATTATATAAAAGTCTTTATAGTATTTTTAAGTCTTTTTTATCGGTTTTTTTTAACTAGTTCGATATTTATATTTAACTCGTTTTAATAAAATAGTAGTTCTTCTCGATTATATATAAAAGTATTTTAGTATTAAGTATATTAAAGTAGTAAGTATTTATAAATTTATTCTAATATTAGTTTTTTATTATTTTTAAGAGTATATTCGATATTCTTTAAATTAGTAGTAAAGATTTTAGAGGCTCTCGGATTTTATCTTTTCGTATACTAGATTTTAGTAGTTATAACGACTATAATTACTAATTTAATACTATAAATAAGCTTTTTTAAGTAATAGATAATAATTTTAGAAGTTAAAATAAAAATAGTATTTATTAATTTATTATAAATAACCTTATTTTCTATAAATTATAAGAGCCCTAGTATTAAATCTCGACTTACTTTTATTATATAATAAGCGTATTAGTAATATTAGTAATAGTTTTTAATATCTATTTCGAAGTAAATTACTTTATTTATAGTTCTAGTAATTCTAGTAATTCTTTTTAATATTCTAAATTCTATTTTAAAATATAGAAAATTTAAATAATTTATTAGTTTATTATTAATTAAAATAATAGAAAAATAACTTAAATCGAATAAGTATTTTATATAACTTATCCGATTAATTATAATATCTATTTTAAAAAAAAGTATATTTATTTTTTTAGTTTTTTCCTAATATTTTTAGTATTCTAATTAAATTTTTTTATACTTTTATATATAATTTAGTATAAGAATAACTAATTTTCTAGTTCTTTAATAGTAGTATTAAAAATAAGTTTAATATAAGTAGTAGTAATTTTAATAAAAAATTTCTTATTCTTCTAAAGTATACTTAAAAGATAAAAAGTAATAATATAACTTAGATATCTATAATAGAAGTAAATACTAGTTATTTTATAATATAATATTTCTTTTTATATTACTTATTTCGAGTACTTTCTATAATATTAAAAATACGAGGGAAAGTTTAAATTAATAAAGTATTTATTTAAATTCGGCGTATTTTTATAAATATATTAAGTAAAAGTTTATATAAAAGTAAAATTTAAATTAATATCTATAAAATTATAAAATAGAGGAGTAGTAAAAATAATAATAGTAGTACTATTATAAGTAAAAAATAGTAGATATAGTATAGTATAAATAATAGAAAAAACTTTTAATATTTATAAATTAATTTAAATATAGTAGTAATATTAGACTTATTCTATAAGTATATTTTTAATAATTTCGCTAATAATAGTACTTTAAATTAATTAATTTATACTATAATAGAAGTTATTAATTTTAATAATTTTAATTTATTCTAATATATTAGTTTCTATTAATAGGTATTTAAATTTAGTATAATAAATATCGAAATCTAAAATTCTTTATTTTAAATTAATTTATTTAGTATAAGTAGCGTATTTATAGTTAAAATTAGTATATAAATAATTTAAATAAGTCTAGATATTCGAGAGTAGAAGTATTTCTTTTTTAAATTTAGTATTAATAAAAAGAATATAGTTTCTATTAGTTAAGCTTTTTAAAACTATAAAAAGAGTAGTAATTTAACTAGAGATATTACTAAGTACTTTTATATCGATTTAAAGTTTTATATAAGTTTTATTTCGCTAGTTTCGATACTCTAATTTAGAGCTATCGAACTTAGCGAGTAAAAGTAAATAAGTATATATCTCTATTCTAATAGGTATAAGAAGTAGGATAAGAGGTATTAGAGAAGAATATATAGAAGTAAATAAATCTAATAATCTTAGTAATTCTATAAGTAATTTAGTAATTATTATAATATCGTTTTTAATATAAGTATTATTAAGGCTTACTATAGAAGTAATCGGTATTCGTAAATAGTATTAAAAATATAAATTACTTATTAAAAGCTCTTATTAGTTTAGTATTAATTAACTTATTATACGAGGAATTAGAAGTATAAATCGCCTAAATAGAAGCCTAAATAATTTAAATAGAAATTTAAATAGTTTAATTAGAAGTATATAAATTACTTAATTTAGAAGTATATAAAATACTTAAATTAATTAACTTATTTATAATAAAGAATAGAATTTTAGAAGAAATTAGATTATTAATTTAGAAACTAATAAAAATTTTAAAAAAGTAACCTAATTAATTATTAATAGTAATATACTATAAATAGTAGTTTAGGGTACTAATAGACTTTTATTAATTAGATAACGAGAGTAAGCTAAAACGAAGCTCTCGTAGGATCTAAAGTAGGGCTTCCCTGGCTCGTAATATAGTTACGTGACCATAATATAACCTCTTAGGTCTAACGGGTCTTACCCCGTAATAATTTACGCTTTTATATAGACTATCGAGTATTAAATACTATATCGAAATACGATACCTATCCGATACCCCTTATATCGGAGACTTTATAGTAGATAACTAGTTCTAAGTAGATTTCTAAAATCGATATTATTACTAAATTAGCTAGGATTAGCCTTTATAAAATTAAATAGTAAGTAGATAAAATAGTATACGTAATATATAATAAGTCGAAATCGCTAAGATATACCTTTAAATATCGTTAGTTTTATAAAGTTATTCCTAGAAAAGGGTTAGCTTTAAATATATCTTTAAATAGACTTATTTTACTTATAGTATAATATATAGTTTAAGTAGTAGATAATATTTCTAGGTTTAAGAAAGTAGTTATTACTATAAATAAAGTTAAAGTAGTAGATTAGTACTTAGCCTTATTAAAGATATTCGTAGCGGAATCTAAGACCCTAATAACTTAAATTAAGTAGACCCTAATAACTTAAATTAAGTACGATAATAGTACCGATATTAATATTAGTACTATTAGAGAATACTACTTAAAGAGGGGTATTAGGCTAGAGCTTACCCTAATTTATTCCTTAGAGTAGGATAGTATTACGGAAGTAGGATTTAGAACGATCTTTACCCGAATATAATTAGTAATAATCGATAGAGAAATCCCCTAGGAATTCTAACTATATATACTAAAAGCGTATATAAATTTAATTAATTATATAATAAATAAAGCTATAGTAGAAAATAAAACCCCTATAGAGGTATATTAAAGTTATATTAATAGGTATTAATTTAGACTACTATTACCCGATTTATTTAGTAAAATACTAATACTAATAGCCTAGCCGAAATTAGATTAGCTAAGGATCCTAAGAAATAAGGTTATAGTAAAGATTATTAATAGTAGTAATTCGAAAACCGAAGTACGAGGGGAATCTAGTAAACTAGTAGGGTTTAGGGGTTATTACTTATATAAAGTAGTTTTAGATTTATCTAAGAAAGCTATAATTAGTTATAATATATAGTTCTACGAAGAACTATAAGCTATAGACCTAAGTAAAATCGTAAAAACCTTATATATTTTAGGGATATTTAGGCTATAAAAAGACCGTAATTAAATCGGTACTATAAGTAATTAAAGCCCTTATTAAGGGGGAGTATTAGTTAAATTTAGTAATAAAGTATTAGAATAAGAGTATAAAAATAAAAGGGAATTTAAAACTAACTTAGATACGGATAAAAAAGCTATTAATAATAATAACCCCGGTATAACTAGTAGTATAAGTAATAAGGATTTTAACCCTTACGAGAATAACCTAATTATAAGGTTTTCGATAACTAATTAGAAATTAGAGGCTTTTTAGGTTAATAATAGCGTATTTATAGGCCTATATTTAGAAGCCGATTTAGATATACTTAATTATCGAAAAACTATAATTAGGCCCGACCGCTAATAGTAGTTATAAACCCTAAAAGTAGAAATTAAAATACTACTAGAACGAGGTATATTTAAATTTACTTAAGAATAAGGTAAAAATATAATCGATAATAAGATAGTTTATAAATAGAAAAGAGATACGGATAATTAGGTTACGAAGTATAAAATACGAATAATTATAAGAAGATTCCGATAGTATAAAAGGACTAATTATAACGAGTACTATATAAGTATAATTAAGTCTACTTCGTAGAGAATACTACTTATAATTACTATTTCTTTAAATTAGGCTAGATATTAGATAAATATAGTAGTAGCTTACTTACTAGGAGACCTATACTATACTATTTTTATAAGGGTTCTACTATAGATCTAGAGGTATATAATAATACTTTAAAAAAGTAGTAAAATATAGTTTTACTAATTAAATAGTAATAAGAGTAATTAAACCCCTCTATAGCCTAAAATAGGCCGGGTTCGAGTAGTAGTAGAAGTTATACTTAAAATTAAAAAATTTAAATTTTAAGTTAAATATATACGATTTAGTAATCTATATAAATAAACTAATTAGCCCTATTAGTATTATATTATAGGATTAGTAAATAGGGTTAATTATTATTAATACCTATATTAACGACTTTATTATAGTAAGTAAAAGTAAAGTAGGTTTAAAAAACCTAATTAAAGATCTCTACTAGAATAGTATTAAAGTCGAGGTAATAGGTATTCTAGCTTAATACTTTAGAATAAGAATTATAAACTACGCTAATAGTAGTATAAGCCTAGTTTAAAATAAATATTAAAGGCGAATTCTAAAAGCGATTAGGTATAGCTAATTATAAGTTAATCTAATCCTTAAACCCTAAAATTATATAAAAGTTTATTAACCCCGATTATAGAAGGGATTAAGTCGGTTTAGAAGAGGTTATAATATTTAGATCTAAAATAGGGTTTTTATAATATACTATAAATATAATATACCTAGATATAGTATATAATATTAATATTTTAGTAAAAGGGCTAAAAGTACTTAAAATTAACTACTATAAAATAGCTAAAACTTTACTAAAATATACTAAAAGAATAACGAATATAAGGATAACTTATAATTAGTTAGGGTTCGATTATATTACTAATAACTAAATAAAGTTATATAAGTATTATAATACTAATTTTAGAGTACCTAATTTAAAAAGTATTATAAGATAAGTAGTAATAATTACTAATAAAACTATAAACTAATTAGTAAAGAAATAGACTATTATAATAATATTTTTAGGAGAATCTAAGTATATATTAATATCGTTACTAAATAGAGAACTAATTTAGATCCGGAATATACTTAAAGACCTAGGAATACCCTTATTAGAAAGGAAATTTATCCTAGTATTTACGGATAATAAGGTAGTAATTAAGATAATATTTAACTTTTAAATAGCGAGTAGAATAGCTTATATAAGAAAGTACTATTATTATATAAAATAAGAAACTAAAAATAACTATATTATAATTAAATTTATATTTAATATAAAGTAAATTATAGATAATTTAACGAAATATTTAAGCTAAGAAGTATTTAAAATTTTCTAATAATATCTAAAAATAGAAGTAGTAATTCCGGCTTTATTAATACTAAATAATTAAAAGCTATTCTAGAGTATATTTAAGTAGATTAGCTATACGGCTAGTTAATAGCTTAATCTAAAAAAGAGTATAATAACCTAATTTAAAAAGACTAATTATAAATAGATTTAGGCGGGGTTAAAACCTTATCTAGATCTAGTTAGTAACTAGTAGCGCTAGCCGGATATACTTATCTACCTCTTTAAAAAAGGGTTTCCGGTACTTAAGAGCTAAAAACTCTTCTTTATAGATTTTATATAGTTAAAATAGCTTTATAAAGAGATAGATTAATTAAAAATTAATTAAAAATACTTAAGAATAGTAGTAATTATATATTCTAAAGAGGTATTTATCTATTCTAAGTTATATCTAGCTAGATCCGACCCGTTCTAGGCTAGTCCGAACCGTTCTCAGCCGGTTCTAACCTTTCTAGCACCCGCAAATCAACTTAAGGATTAATTTCGTCTAACTTTATTTATTATTATTTTTTAGTTTAAATTATTATACTCTTTTTTAAATAAATTATTAGTTAATTATATATATAATCTTTGCCCTGAGCAACGGCGTTAAAAGGCTTAAAGTATTAACGTATCTTTTTATTGATTTAAAACTAATTACTAATAGAAACGCTAGCCCTACGTGACCTGATGTTGACGGTAACGCGCTATAAATAGTAGTTTAGGGTACCGATAGACCTTTATTAATTAGATAACGAGAGTAAGCTAAAACGAAGCTCTTATAGGATCTAAAATAGGGCTTCCCTAATTTATAATATAATTATATAATTATAATATAACCTCTTAGGTTTAATAGGTTTTACCCCGTAATAATACCCCTTTTTTCTTTATTTTTTATAATTTTAAACCTCTTCTATTATACTTTTAAGTACCTAATTCGTATTAGATAATACTTTTTTAGTCCGTTATTCTATTAGATATTCCCCTATTTCGCTTCCTAATTATCTAAAATTATAGTACTTTCGATATTTTCTAGGCTTATAGGAATAAGGGTTTTATAATTTATTTATTTTATTTATATAATATATTTATTTTATTATTTTTTAGTATATAAGATTACTTCTACTTAGAATTCGTATTCTCTATTAATTATAATTAATAGAGTTATTTTATCGTAAAATTATTATAATAGTAGGCTTTCGTATTCTACTAAGTATAAGAAATCCGAATAAAAGCGATTATAAATACTAATAAGGATATTTAATTCGTAGATATTCGGTATAATTATATTTATAATAGTATATTTTATATATAATTAATTTAGTATTTTATTTAAATATTTTATTTAGATATTCTTAAATTTTAATTATATTTAATTATCTATTTTAAAGTTCTTAGTAATATATTTATATCGATTAGTTTATTTTTCTATTACTTATTAATTATTTATAAGAGTAATAATTACCTATTATTAGATTTCTTAGAACTTTAAAATTATACTTTTAACTATAGAATACTTATTACTAGGCTAATTCTAATTTTTACTTATTTAAATTAGTTCTATATTATATCTATAAGTAATAAAAAAAAGTAAAATACCTTTTTTCGAGTACTAGGGCTAATTACTAAAAACTAATTAAATTACTAGTAATTATAAAACCTAGTCTTATTAACTAAAAGTAATATAATAATATAAGAATTACTATATTTTTTAATTTATCCTTTTAGTAATACTATTAGTTTATAAATAGTAGGTAATTAAGAGCTTTTTTTCGATTTCTAGTAATTTATAGAAGCGTTTTTAGAAATTATTAATCTATTACCCTTTTTTATCTAAGACGATTAATTTAAAAAATTTATAATATATATAAATATAAATTAAGAAAATTTTAATTATATTATTTACTTCCCCTATTTATAATAATATTAATATAAGTTTTCTAGAAAAGTAGTTTATAACTACTAATAGCTACTTATAACCCTATTTATTTAATAAATATATTATAAAATCTATTAAAATAGAAGCCTAATTTTATAATAATATTAGTAAAAATTATAATAAATTATACTTTTTTTATTTTAAATTTTATTTTTATTATATATTAAATAGGCTTTTACGAATTTATAAGTATCTATTCCGAGTTTTAACTAGAAGAATTATCGTATAAGTATAGAAATAAAGGTTTTATATTTAAAATATCCTCTAATAGTTAAATCGTAATACTATTAAATAAATACTATATAGAGGGGTTTATAAATTAAATTTTATAATTTACTATATAAAAAGAATTAAAATTTATCGATTAAAACTTCTAAAATTTAAATTATTATAAAAAGTACGAGCTTTAAAGTAAATATTAGTACTTTTTCTAGAACTAATTATATTAGTTCTTTATATAAAAAATATACTATTTTTATAATTTCTTATAAATTTCGAAATTCTAATTAGTAAAAAAGTTAAATTTTAGTATTTCTTTTTAAAGTTATTACGATAAAGTTCTAAATTTTTTTCTAGAATTATAGATATCGGTTTTTAGTATATTTAGAACTATTATCGTAGGTATTTATCTATAAGAGAGTATTTAAAACTTATAATAATTTACCCGGCTTATAAATTATTTTCTATTAAAATAGTATTTCTAATAACTCTATTTAATATATTTAGTATTCTAATAAGTATTTCTTTTTATAGAAGTATTTTAAATTCTTATAATTTATAATTATTATTAAAGAAATTAATTTATATAGTTTTACCTACTATTTATAATTCTAGTAATAATCGAGAAGAGCTTTTTATTATAAATTAAGTAATTCTATTCGGTTAGCGATATCTTATATAAAAAGAAGGTAATAAAGTACTAAAAAGTATTATATTATTAAACTAGTTATCCTCCGATAATAAATCTAAAAGTATTATATTTAATATATATATCTTAGTCTACGTCTTAATAAGTAAATACCCTATTAGCTAAGAAATATTCTTTAAAAGTCTTAAAAGCCTTTTATATAACTTCTAATTACTCGAATACTATATCTTTTTTTATAAATTAGTAAAGTAGGTTTATAAGTTTATAAAGTCCTATATAAACTTATAATAGTAATTAATAAAACTAATAAATCCCCTTATACTTTTTATACTTATAAGAGTTTTTTATTTATAAATAGTAATAACTTTAGTAAGATCTATTAATATACTTTCTCTAATTATAATAATTAAATTAAAATACTTAATACTTTTAATTTTAAATTTATATTTTAAAATATTTAAATATAAACTAGTTTTTTTAAAATATAAAAGTATTTTTTTTACTTAAATTTAATACTTTTTAAAAGTATTATCCGTATAAATAAAGATATTATCTATATAAATTAAAATATAGTAATTAAGAAAATTATAAAAAACCTAATTTATAAAGTATTAGAATATAGAAAGACTATTTACGAGACTAAAAAAGTTAATAATTTATTTAAATAAATTATAATATATACGAAAAGCCGTTTTCTAGATATTTTTATTAGTTATACGGATTTAATAGAATACTACTTTTATATCGAGTTTTATATATTATTTAATTATTCTAATCTAATATAAGGTTTTTCTAATTAGTAGTAGAGGGTAATAATCGTATTTCGTAAGGCTATATAAAGCCCTATAATTAATATAGAATTATAACCCTTTACTAGGTTTATAGGTAAATAGTATAAAAGTAGTAGTAGTTAATTAATTAGTATATATAAAACCTTTTTTAGGAGGTTTATTAGGGTTTTTCGTAGTATAAGAAGCTCGTCTCGTAATATATTATATAAAAGTCTTTATAGTACTCTTAAGTCCTTCTTATCGGTTCTTTTAACTAATTCGATATTTATATTTAGTTTATTTTAATAAAATAGTAGTTTTTCTTAATTATATATAAAAATATCCTAAAATTAAGTATATTATAATAGTAGGTATTTATAAATTTACTTTAGTATTAGTTCTTTCTTATTCTTAAGAGTATATTCGATATCTTTTAGGCTAATAGCGAAGATTTTAGAAGCTCTCGGATCCTATTTTTTCGTATACTAGATTTTAGTAATTATAATAACTATAATTACTAGTTTAATACTATAAATAAGCTTTTTTAAGTAGTAGATAATAGTTTTAAAAATTAAATTAAAAATAGTATTTACTAATTTATTATAAGTAATTTTATTTTCTATAAATTATAAAAGCCTTAATATTAGGTCTCGATTTACTTTTATTATATAATAAGTATATTAGTAGTACTAGTAATAGTTTTCGATATTTATTTTAAAATAAACTATTTTATTTATAGTTCTAGTAATTCTAATAATTCTTTTTAATATTTTAAATTCTATTTTAAAATATAGAAAATTTAAATAATTTATTAATTTATTACTAATTAAAATATTAAAAGAATAATTTAAATTAAATAAGTATTTCGTATAATTTATCCGATTAATTATAATATTTTTTTTTTAAAAAAAAATAGATTTATTTTTTTAATTTTTTCCTAATACTTATAGTATTTTAATTAAATTTTCTTATATTTTTATATATAATTTAGTATAAAAGTAACTAGTTTTCTAGTTCTTTAGTAGTAGTATTAAAAATAAATTTAATATAAGTAGTAATAATCTTAATAAAAGCTTTTTTACTCTTCTAAAGTATACTTAAAAAATAGAAAGTAATAATATAATTTAAATATTTATAATAAAAGTAAATATTAACTATATTTCGGTATAATATTACTTCTTATATTACTTATTTCGAGTATTTTCTACGATATAAAAGTCCGAAAAAAGGCCTAAGCCGATAAAGTATTTATTTAAATTCGGCGTATTCTTATTAGTATACTAAGTAAAAGTTTATTTAAAAGTAAAATTTAAATCGATATTTATAAAATTATAAAATAGAAAAATAGTAAGGATAATAATAATAATAATACTACGAGTAAGAAATAGTAAATATAATATAGTATAAATAGTAGAAAAGGCTTTTAATATTTATAAATTAACCTAAATATAGTAGTAATATTAGATTTATTTTATAAGTATATTTCTAATAATTTTACTAATAATAATACTCTAAATTAACTAATTTATATTATAATAGAGGTTATTAATTTTAATATTTTTAATTTATTTTAATCTATTAATTTCTATTAATAGGTATTCGAATTTAGTATAATAAATATCGAAATCCGAAATTCTTTATTTTAAATTAGTCTATTTAGTATAAATAGTATATTTATAATTATAATTAATATATAAATAGTTTAAATAAATCTAGATATTTAAAAGTAAAAGTATTTCTTTTTTAAATTTAGTATTAATAAAAAAAGTATAATTTTTATTAATTAATTTTTTTAAAATAATAAAGAAAATAGTAATTTAACTAGAAATACTATTAAATACCTCTATATTAATTCGAAGTTTTATATAAGTTTTACTTTACTAATTACGATATTTTAATTTAAAACTATCGAATTCGGTAAGTAAAAGTAAATAAGTATATATCTCTATTCTAGTAGGTATAAGAAGTAGATTAAGGGGTATCGGAGAAGAAAGTATAGAAGTAAATAAGTCTAATAATCTTAATAATTCTACGAGTAATTTAGTAATTATTATAATATCGTTTTTAATATAAGTATTATTAAAACCTATTATAGAGGTAATCGGTATTCGTAAATAGTATTAAACGTATAAATCGCCTATTAGAAACTCTTATTAATTTAGTATTAATTAACTTACTATATAAAGAATTAGAGATATAAATCGCCTAAATAGAAGCTTAAATAACTTAATTAGAGGTATACGGATTACCTAATTTAGAAGTATATAAAGTACTTAAATTAATTAACTCGTTCGTAACGAGGAATAGAACTTTAGAAGAAATTAGATTATTAATTTAGAAGCTAATAAAAAAAGATCTAATTAATTATTAATAGTAATATACTATAAATAGTAGTTTAGGGTATCGATAGACCTTTATTAATTAGATAACGAGAGTAAGCTAAAACGAAGCTCTCGTAGGATCTAAAGTAGGGCTTCCCTAGCTCGTAATATAGTCACGTAACTATAATATGACCTCTTAGGTCTAACGGGTCTTACCCCGTAACACCTGACTTATTACCTATTTTATAATTAAAGATTCGTATAGCTAGATAGATTTTAAACCTATCCGAGCTATACTACGATAAAAAAATATAGTAAGATATAATACCTTTTATCTTTAAAGTTTAATAACTAGTATAAATTTAATAAATTTTTATAATAAATTTTCGTAATTATACTAAAGAAAACTAAGCCCTAAATAATTAGAATTTAATTCTTATATATCCGAAAGTCTCCCCGTATATTACTAAATAAATTATATAGAAAATTCTATTACTACTAGCTATAAGAGGAGCTTTTATTAATATAAAAAGAGGGTTTTCTTTTTAGAGATTCTATATTATCTTCTATTAGATTTAAATAAATTTATAAATACTTATAAATTTATTTAAATTATTACTACTTTTACTCGCTAATATAATAAAAATAACTATTAAATCCGCTAAAATAGATTTTCCCCCCCTTTTTTCCCCGGGTTTTTTTAAAAAGAATACTATAATATCGGTATTTAACCCTACTAAAACTACTATTATAAAAATTAAAAGATTAAAGAGAAACGAGCTACTAGCCTTTCTAGAAAAAAGCTATAAGAAGCTCGTCTTAGCTAGCTTAATTAAAATAAACTTTAATAAAGTACGAAGCCTATTAAAAGTTTTATAGGAGGATAATAATATTAAAAAAGTTAATATTAATATTTTTTAAAAATTATTATATAATAGTAAGTTTAATACGTAGTTTATATAGGTAGCTAAAGAAGATTAAGATAAGGGGTAATCGATAAGGTTTAGTAGTATCGTCGGAAGGTCTAAATATAAAGCTCGATATAGTCGGAATTTCTAAAGTATATATAATAAATTAGGTTATATAAGGCTAGTATTTCTATCTATAATCGGTTTTATATTAATAAAAAGATACGTTAATACTTCAAGCCTTTTAACGCCGTTACTTAAGGTAAACTTATTACCTATACCTTAGAAATTCCGACCGTGCCGAGCCCTACATATGGGGATTAAGTTCCGGTCATTCTGGGCTTAGCTTTCTTTAGCGCAGTTACGAAAATTTATTACGAAAATTTATTAAATTTATACAGGTTATTAAGGTTTAAAGATAGAGGGTATTTTATCTTAATTTTTTTTTATCTTAGTATGGCTCGGATAGTTTTAAAATCTATCTAGCTATACGAATTTTTAATTATATATATATAGTTAATTTAGTTAAATATTTATAATTAAAGATTCGTATAGCTGGATAGATTTTAAACCTATCCGAGCTATACTACGATAAAGAAATATAGTAAAATATAATACTTTTTATCTTTAAAATATAATAACCGGTATAAATTTAATAAATTTTTATAATAAATTTTTATAATTATACTAAAGAAAGCTAAGCTTTAAATAACTAGAATTTAATTTATATCTAAATATCTCCCCGTATATTACCGAGTAAATTATAAGGAAAATTCTATTACTACTAGCTATAGGAGGAGCCCTTATTAGTATAAAAGGAGGGCTTTCTCTTTAGAGATTCTATATTATTTTCTATTAGATTTAAATAAACTTACTTAAATACTTATAAATTTATTTAAATTATTACTATTTTTACTCGCTAATATAACGAAAATAACTATTAAATCCGCTAAATTAGATATTTCCCCCCCTTTTTCCCCTAGTTTTTTTTTTAAAAAAATACTATAATATTAGTATTTAAACCTACTAAAATTACTATTATAAAAGTCGGAAGATTAAAAAGAGATAAAGTACTAGCCTTTTTAAAGAAAAGCTATAAGAAACTTATCTTAGCCGGCTTAATCGAGGTAAACCTTAATAGGGTATAAAGCCTATTAAAAGTTTTATAAGAGGATAATAATATAAAAAAAGTTAATATTAATATCTTTTTAGAATTATTATATAGCGATAAGTTTAATACGTATTTTATATAGGTAACTAAAGAATATTAAGATAAAAAGTAATTAATAGGGTTTAATAGGGTTATCGGAGGGTATATAGGGCTCGATATAGTCGGAATTTCTAAAGTATAGGTAATAAGTTAGATTATATAGGACTAGTATTTCTATCTATAATCGATTTTAAATTAATAAAAAGATACGTTAATACTTTTAAGCCTTTTAACGCCGTTGCTCAGGGTAATTTAGTTAAATATATTGGGAATCTATTCTAGTTATCGAGTATAGTAGAGTCCCCCGCCCCCTTTTGGCCACCCCCCCTTTTAGCCACTCTAAAAATTTATTTTCTTAAAACTTTATAAAAATAGAGATTTAAATATAAATTAAGTTAATATATAATATAATAAGGGTATATGACTATATTATATAATATTATTTTTCTATTTATAATAGAAAAAAAGTTTTTATTACATTATATTAAAAATTACTATTAATAGATATAAGTATAGAAGCTATCTATTCGGGCACCCCTATAGATTTATCAGGGTATCTATATAAGTCGTAATATAAATATATATATTAGTTTAATATTTCTATAGTAATTAGTATACGGAATTAAACTCTCCGATATTCCAATATTATAATAGATATAATAAGGGGGAGTAAATAAATATATAGACTACTATATTAGTTACTAGAGGCTATTTTAAAATTTAGAGATAGGTAATTATAAGATATCTATAAGTATAAAAAAGTTATTTATATATATTAAGAAATAATCTTATAGCGGTATTTATTTAAGATCTAGTAAAGAAGAAGAAGTTAGATAACTTCTACTACGGCTTCTACTACGGCCTCTACTACGGCCTCTACTATAGCTATAGCTATAGCTATAACTATAACTAAAATTAGCTATTAAATCTAAAGTCTCGATTATAAATAGTATTTTAAAAGTACTTAGTAATTACTATATTAATAGTAGTAATTACTAGCTAGTAGCGAGTAGGCGGTAATTATTAGGTATAAGTATACTAATCGTATATAAAAGTAGTAGTAAAAGCGAAGATAAAACGACTCTAGGTTAGTTACTATTAATATTATAATTAGAAGTAGTACTAGAAGAAATACTAGAAGTACGGCTATAGCTTCTATAACTATAGCTTCGGCTTCTATAACTACGGCTTCGGCTTCTATAACTACGATTATTAATATCCGCGTATTAGATACTAGTATATATACGAATAGTTATAAGTAAGTATTACCGAAGTATATCTAGTTTTTCGTTTCGCGGCCTTCTAGACCTCTATATAACTAGTAGATTCTATATAACTAGTAGATCGAGTATATTTAAATATAGATTATAGATATTCTATAAATATACTAAAAATTAGTAGATATCTAAAAAGAATAATAATAATTTAACGAAATACCTCGGCGATAACTAGATACTAGTATATATAGATATCCGCGATAGAGAGGTATACCCTATTAGTAATCTTCTTATATAAAGTATAGCTATAATAGGCTAAACTATACCGTAAAGAGGCCTAAATAAGCTATAATATCGCCTTCTTCGGCTTCTTCGCTAATTACTATACGATACTATAGTAGAAGGAGATCTAGTATATATTTCGAGATATAATATAGTAAGTCGTTTAATTAAAACTTACCTAAATATTTATACTTAATTATAATAGCTTTATATATATACTACTCGTTATTACGATTAATCGTAGTTTTAGCGTATAGAATAGTCGCTTAAAAAGTACCTAATATAGTAATTTAAGAACTAGGTATAAAGTTTTTTAATAAGAAGTAAGTCTATTTAGCTATATTACTAGTAATATTACTAAAATTAAGATAACTACTAGTATAATAAAGTACTTATTATATACGAGTTAGTAGTAATTAGGCCTAAATATAGGCGAGAATAACCTCTTATTCGGCGAAAAGAGTAATTAAATAATACTAGTTATTAAAGAAGCGAATCTCGCTTTATATATAGATTATATATCTCTAAGTATATAAGAACTTAGCCGGTATAATCTCGATATCTAGTAGTATTTTAATATTATATTTTTTAAAATACTAGTAAGGAATTTAGTATACTAGGTTATAGTTTTCCGCTACTTCTAGTAATTTATCGGTTTTATCGTAACCTCTTTCGCTATACTACTACTTATAGATTTTCTTCGTAAAATTTAAATTAATATAGAATATATAAAACTAGTATTAAGAGGCCGGAAAAATAGTCTTAAGTATAACTTAAAGTATAGTATAGTTATTAGTAATAATTATAAAAGGTAATTAGATAATAAGAGAATTTATAAAATCGTATAAATAGCGTAGAGGCTATTCTTAACCCTTTTCGTACTAGTTATCTATTAATTTAAAACCGATTAAAAAGAAACTATTTAACTCGGTAATACTAGTAATTTCGAATAATAGTAAATTAAAATAGTTAGTAGAATACGTATTATTAATTACTAAAACTTATAGTACTTAATACTATTACTATTTAGTTATCGAGAGATACTAGAATACGCCGAGAAGCTACTACTAATTACTAGCTACTATAAAGCGCGTACGATACTAGATATTATTCTCTTCGAGATAGCTAATTAGCGTTTAAGTCGGCGTATAGTTAGTAAGTTCTAATCGCCGTATATACTAGTATTCGTTAGTAATATCTTATACCGTAGGTTTTATAGTAAAAACTACGATATTATAGTAGATAATTATATATATTATATATATACGAATAATAATATCGAAAGATAATTCTTTAATCTTATCTCGTATAATTATAATAAAGTAGTAGTATATTAGATATATAGAAAAGTATAAAAATACGCTATAGTAGTAGGTATAATTATTTTCGTACTAAATCTATTTCTAAGTTATAACTTCTAATATATAAGTAATTAATTTAAATTAGTAATTATACTTATAAGTTACTAAAGTATACCTCTAGTATAATTCTATTAGTTATAAAATATTATAATCGTATATAATACTATATTTATAGTATCTAATTATATATTTATTATACGCTTACCGGCGAGTAATTATATAACTATAATTATAGCCGAAAGTATTAATATCGGCTTAAAAGTCTTCGATCGAGTCGAAGAAGCGTATTCTTAGTAAACCGAGGTCGTTATTAAAGATAATAGATATCGTAATATCGTAATATTAATTATAATTAATTAACGAGATAATCTAGCGATAATTTTAATTAATTAAATATATTATAACGGTATAGAGGTAGTATTAATAATAAGTTATAAATACGTAGTCGAAGAGTTATTAATATACTATTAAGTATTCGATATAAATATATATTTATACGTAAAA
>JAOYNU010006449.1:0-18154 GCA_026745395.1 Tympanopsis confertula
TATTATTATTATTATTATTATTATTATTATTATTATTATTATTATTATTATTATTATTATTATTATTATTATTACTACTTTTAAAGACTAATAGTAGATAATATAACTAATTACGAGTATTATCGGTAGTAGTATTAGCGGAATTACGCTCTCCTAATATCGTTATAGTACTTTTAGCTATTTTCGCCTTCTTCTTAGTACTTTTTTTACGCCTAGTTATTACCTCTCTTTTCTTATTCTCTTCCTCCTTCTACTTAGCCTCTTCCTCGTTTTTCTTATATACTACCTCCTCTATAGTTTTATAAATAAGTACTAAATAAGATATAATAATACTAGTACTAGTACTAGTACTAAAGAAGAAAAAGAAGAAAAAGAAGAATAAGAAAAACTTACGAGAAGAGAGGAAAAGAAAGAAAAATAAAAGAGAATTATAGAATTTAGATAAAAAAGTTATATTATTATTATAAGAACTTATATAAAATAAAAAAAATTCTTATTAAACTAGCCTTTAACCCCTAGAAGAGATTAAAAAAGTATTATATATTACTAACTTTAAGTTTTATAAAGTATTTTTCTATTTTAAAAAAGGAGAATTATACGATATATTAATTATACTTAAATTATACTATAATAATACTTTATTAAAAAGATAAATATTAAACTATAACTACTATATACGGTAAGTATATCGGGGCGACCTACTAGTAGAAGGAGTATTCTATTATAGATTAATATAAATATAGTATAGTAGATAGTACTAGCTAATTATATAAGGGATAAAAAAGGTCTTAGATAAAGCCTATAAGTTAGGGATATAGTCTAAAAGGGATAAAAAAAGTAATTAGGAGGTATACGCCTATATAAGGATAGAAGGGGAACCTATTAGAAAAAGGGGATCTAGCTCTTTATAAAAGTTATACTACTATTATTATAATAGAAGCTTTAATTAACTATATATAATCTATACCGTATCTATACTTTATTTACGATACGTATATATAATAGGATTACGACGCCTTTACTCTCTAACTTACGTACCCTAACCGAAGAAAGGCCTGACAAGTATATAGAAGGTAAATTAAATATAATACCGGATATACTAAGTTAGCTGCTAACCTTCTACCCGCTAACTCCCGAAGGAGTAGTTAGGCTATCTAAATTAGAAAATATTAGGGTTTATTAAGTAATAGAAAAACCGAATCGATAAAAAGAAGTATAAATAAGAAGAGTCTTATATAAGTATAATAAAATCCTAGAACGAAATAGGAATACTATAAAAGAAAAATAAATACTTATAATAGAAATAGATACTAAATAGAACTAAAAAATTAAAAAAGTACTAATTAGATTTATATATAGCTAAGATACTATAGGTTATATAGTCCTACCGAAATAATATAGAAACTAAGATAAAAGAACGACCTAAATTTCTAATAGGGCTTTATATACTCAATAAATATAGACTCCTCTACTATATTAAGCCCGATCGGAATATAACTTTAATATTTCTACCTAAAGTTATACCCGATATTTTTAAACTTATTTACGACTAAAGATAGTACTTCTATCGTAATAGAATAATTTATAATTTATAGTTTTTCGTATTCTAGAATAAAATAAAAAAAAGTTAATAAATATATAAAGTACTATATAGTATACTAGAAAAATGAAATTAACTATAATCTACTAATAGGAGAGCTTAAGCCGATTAAATTAGTAGAAATTCTATATACCTATATATCGATAGATTTCCTTATAGAACTACTAGAAATATAATCCGAAAATTACTTATTTATACTTCTAAAAAGACTAAAATTTAATTAGATATTAGTTATTTAATACCGAATTAATTATAAAATTTTACTTTTTTAGGGATATATAATATACGATACTTATTTTTAGGGAATTACGCTTATTCGGGCTCTATTTATAGCCGATTAATGTCTACTTATTAAAATAATTAGTAATAAAAACCCGAAATTTACTAGCGAGATATATTAAAGCGTATTTAGAAGGATAAGAACCCTACTAGTAATTTTAATATAGTATTACCTATAAACCGATAATATAAGTAAAAAGTATATTTAGATTATAGAATTATATATTCGAATTTTTATTACTAAGGACTTTAAATTAGAGGATATAAACCTAATATAAGCCGATATAATATCGTAGTTTTAGTATAAATTTAATAATATACTTATATAAATACTATAAAATCGGTACTTAAATTAAATTATACTAGGAATATAACTATATATAATTAAAGACTATACTAGTCTAATTCTTCTAGGACTACGGTAAA
Source organism: Tympanopsis confertula (assembly GCA_026745395.1). NCBI lineage: Eukaryota > Fungi > Ascomycota > Sordariomycetes > Coronophorales > Scortechiniaceae > Tympanopsis > Tympanopsis confertula. The sequence continues at coordinate 2,306 of JAOYNU010006449.1, forward strand.
TCGGAATATTATTAGAAAAAATAAGAATACTTCTACGATTTATATATCGAGAGGAAACTATACTAATAACTAATTTAATAAATATATTATTAAAAATCCGATATAATAAGAAATATTAATAACTAGATTTTAAAGTAAGCGAATTAGTTATACTCCTAATCGGAAAAGGATATTATTTACCTAAAAGAGATAAAACGAAATAGGAGATACGATAGGTAGGCTTATACTAAATAAAGAGAAAAGTTAATAATAGTATATATAAATTAGACTTCTTACTTAATTTAAAAACCTATAAAGTAATATTAGTAGTATAATTCTATAAAATCGAATAAAAGGAGGACCTATTTAAATAAAAGAATTAACTAGTAGAGCTAGTTATAGTAAACTAGTAAGAGTAATATATAATCGATTAGATTATAATATATCGTATTTAGTACGGAAATCTATAGTTTCGAATTAAATAAGAAAGATATAATAGTAAAAAAGACGAAATATAAGAGACTTTAAAATCGCTATTAGCTAATAAGGTTATAATTCTAATTAAAAAATATATATTATCGAAAAATCTTATACTTATATTAATACTAGGAGACTAAAATAAGAAAAGTATTAGTAAAAATAAAGAATAGTTTAACTCGATATATTAATTATTAAAATAGAGCTAAATAGAATAGGCTATACTATATACTTATTTAATAAAAATAAGGATTATTTACTTAATAAAATTAGGAGTACTTACTTAAAAAAAATTAAAAAAAAAAGATAAAAGGTAATAATAGTAATATTTTCTCCTACTTTTTAGTCGAGGCCGATCGACTTAGAGTTTAGACTATTTAATTAAATAAAAAGAAGAGGTAATATAATTATTATATAAAAGCGAAACTACTTTAATAGCCTTATTTAATAGAAAAGAAGGCTAAATAAATTATTAAATTTCTATAGAAGGCCTCGGTATAAAAAATTTCCTCTATAAATATAAACTTATAACTACTACTATATTACTAAAAAAGTTAAAGTATCCGTATAACTCTACGATTAAGCCTAATCGTATAAGCGCGTATTATAGGAGGTAATTAGCGAATAAATTAAGAAAATAATTAAGTAATTTTTTTATAAAAAAAGTATAGATATAAATAAGTACTAATTAAATTATTAGAACTTTTAAACTAATCGACTATAAGCGTAGTACGATCCGATAATTATTTAATTCTATAATAGTAAGTATTAGAAAAATAGTTACTTATTCTATAACCGAGGCGATACTATAGAGAAGTAGTATAAGTATACTATAAAATATATACGATTAACCTAACTAAAGAAAGACCTAATTATACTATAATAGGATCTATCCGGCTATACGAATCTTTAATTATAAAAGAAATACTATAATAGGATTAAAAGTAGTATCTAGGTAGATAGCCCGAAAAGGACCTAAAATAGGTATAAGTTAAGCGGCTCTAATAGACGTAGACCTTAAGGTATAGTTAGGTAATCGGTAAGAAGTTAGGCCTAATTAAGTAACTTAATAAGTAGATCTAGATATAATAGAAATCGATTTACTACCTAATTAAAAGAAGTAGCTACGAGAAAAGGAGATATCTAAAGATAATAATAAAGATAAAAATAATAACGGCGATAAGAGTAAGTTTAGCTCGGATAATAAAGATAAAATCCTACTAGATATAGATAAAGAAACTATAGTAGAAGGATCGTAGCTAGTATTTACCTAATTATACCTAAATATAAAGATATCGAATATTAATAATATTTAGAAAGAATTCGTTAATAAATTATAATAAGACTTCGCTAGGATAGAGTATATAGTCGATATACTCGAGAGTACTTTTTCGCCGTCTAATTTACTCTTTAAGATATTTAATCGGGCTATTATACTTTATAATAATCTTATAAATTATCTCTAGTAATTTAAAAATACTTATAAAAGCGAGTTAGGACGAAATAAGTTAAAAGTAGTATATAAAATAGTCGTATAAGAGGTATTTCGAGTAATTATATTATATAATCGGGTTAAATAGGGCTAAGAAGTCTACTTACCCGAGCTCTTAGTATTATATAAGTATACTTTAATATTTAGAAAAGACCTACTAAATATTAAAAATAACCTAGATATAACTAATTTATTCGAGAAGTAGAGTAATTAATATATTAAAAATTATAAAAAAGATATTAATAAAGAAATATATAAATTATATAAAATAGCTTTATTAGTAGTAGAAATAGATAAGTTTTTTAAAGACTTTACGAATTAGTATACTAAAGTATTTAAAAATAAGTATAAATACTTTAAAAGAGGACTCGATTAGGATATAATTAAAGGGTATAAGTACTATTTTTTCTTCGAGAAGGTATATATTAAAGCTATAATAGTATAAGTATTATATAGGTTTTACGATAAAATAAATAATAAAGAACTCGATATATAATTAATCTAGGCGGGCTAAAAGAACTCTCGATCTACTTAAATTACTAACCGGATCGTTAAAGTTACCCTTACTTAAAGTAGGGCGTATAATATATTACTCTAATAAGTACTTATACTCGTAAAAGAGAATACTATTAATACCGTAAACTTAGTTTATATTAAGGCCGAATATACTAAGTTTTTTATATAGTACGCCGAACTATATAAACGAAATAGGGAAAAGGGTAAGGGTATAAATATATCGATAAGTACTCTTAGTTAGTTTAAAGTAATCTATCGAAAAGTTAAAATAGCCTACGAGATATACGTATTAGGTAACGCCGGGTATTTTAAATATTTTCTAATTAAGAATAATATAGTAATATATATATATATATTATACTAGTAGTATATCTAGTACGATCGCTTTAAGTTTAGTAATAATAGGTTATAAAGACCTAATAAGGATCCCTAGGCCCTACGAGAGGGTATTAGGAGTAAGGAACAAGACTAAATAATTAAAAGCTATTCCGGAATACGTTTAAGTAGATTAGCTATATAGCTAACCGATAGTTTAATCTAAAAAAAAGTATAATAACCTAGTTTAAAGAGACCTATTATAGATAAATTTAAGTAAAGTTAAACCCTATTAGGATATAACTAATAGCTAGTAATAATAGCTGGATATACTTATCCGCTCCCCTAAAAAGGGGTTTCCGGCGCTTAAGAATTAAAAACTCTTCTTTATAGATTTTATATAGTTAAAATAGCTTTATAAAGAGATAGATTAATTAAAAATTAATTAAGAATACCTAAAAATAGTAGTAATCGTATATTCTAAAGAGGTATCTATTTATTCTAAGCTATATCTAACTCGATCCGACCCGTTCTAGGCTAATCCGAGCCGATCTCAGCCGGTTTAGACCCCTTCTAGCAACCATAAATCCAACAAAGTTATTAATCTTAATACTTTTAACTTATTCTAGTCTATCGGCTTCTATTAGTAGGTATTTGAATTTAGTATAGTAAATATCGAAATCTAAAATTCCCTACTTTAAATTAGTCTATTTAGTATAAGCGGCGTATTTATAGTTAGGGTTAGCGTATAAATAGTTTAAATAAATCTAGATATTTAAGAGTAGAAGTATTTCTTTTTTAAGCTTAGTACTAATAAAAGAGGTATAGTTCCTATTAGCCGAGCCTTTTAAAACTATAAGGAGAGTAGTAATTTAACCGGAGATACTACTAAGTAGATATAGACTTAGTGAAATTAGGCTTATAAAGGTCGTCGGCCTTCAATCTCATAAGCATCGGCACATGCAAAAGAGTAGTCGGACTCGGTCGGGCTGCCATGATATGGGGTGATATTGTCAACGGTGTCCCTAACTGCTGTAAGCCGGCGGCTAATAATTTCACCAGCTTGTCTTAGTGAGTGTGATGCCCTTGATGTAGACCTGACTGCCGTAGCCGGGTTCTGGTTGGGCACGTTGATCGGGATTGGTCGGTGTCGGGCGGTCCCTCGCGTGGTGAATGAATCGTGTGATCTGGATGACGCATTAGATGACCGGAGCTCAAATCTCCACTTCAGCTTCCCTTGTTTGTTTTCCTCTATAACCCTCGCCGCTGCTGCAGTCTTCTCCGCTAAGTCATCCTGCAGAGTTCGGCCGGTTGGTGCGGCAGCGCCACGAAGGCGCCTCTCCTCAGCAAGTTGGCGCCTTTGACGATCAACGTGCTCTTGCAAAACCCGTATACTATGTTCAGATGGTAGCTGCCTTATGCCTGCAGGAGCTGGAGTGCCATTGAGGTGCGTATATTCGATTAATCGACGCCAACGATAGTCAACCAGCTGCTGCTCCCTATCTATTCGAAGTGAGTCACCTGCTGGCAACGCCCGTATTTCGTTTTTAAGCTGCTCCTCGACGGTTTGCTCTTCAGTAGTTGGTTCTCCTGAAGTTTGTAGAGTCTTAGTTCCTGTTGGGGGGGGCGGAATTATATATCTATTGTCATCATATGACAGGAAGGAGTTATCGCTCTGGGAACGGTCACCCTGCAATGAACGAGTTGACGCACTTGCCTCATCCCCGTCTGAATCGAATTCCTCTGAGTCACCATCACTCGACTGATAACTACTCAGATCATACCCAACAAGGCCCTCCTTAACTTGCTGCTCGACAAGCTTTTGGTGCAGATTAAGTCGGATAACACTCCCAGGACCATATTGAGCCAGAGAGGGCTCAACTATCAATGCCTTTGTGTGCCAAACTGGATAGTCAGGTTGACGGTTGGGGTGAAAAGACGCCTGATTCCAAAGCGATTCGTTGATGCCAGGAATAACGGTGAGAGGAGGTAATGGTGGAAGGCTTTGGAGGCGTTGCTGTCTGAGTTGCTCCCGGAAGTCTTCCATGTCTTTGAGATCAGGTCCGGGGTGGTCGTTCTGATCTACACTAATATTTGACATGGAATCTGCCGAAGGCAACTTCTCTGAGAGCACATCCAACTTTCCGAGAACTTCCAGTCTCATCAGTCGCATACTACGTTGTTCGGCATTCTCATTCTGAGAAAAGTGACTGATGTGGCCCCCTGGGTTCGTTTGGTCTAAGCAAGGTGTAATTTCTCTCCCCATAGGTGCCGGTTTGATCTCATCCATGTTGTTTTTCTCGAATTAGATGAGTCGAATCTCCCTTTAGTAAGTTCCATAGTTCATTAGACGACACGTTGGTCGTTGAAACACGACTCGAACTCGAGTTTTTATAACCATGAAAGAACAATGATCTTATCTTAAGGTCATGACACCTTTGTTTAAACCAGTTAAGAAAACTCGCTACATTAATGGATACGAATAAAGAAATAATTAAGTTTTTTGTGGATGGCTGCTATATCGCCTCTATAATAATAACTCTTAAAGTCGGATACCCCTTAATGCAATAACCACTCAATGCAACCTTTTTTATTACTATTTTTAAATATAATATTATTTACTTTTCCTAATAAATAAAAGTCTTACTAGTAATAAATTTATTAAAATATTATTTAAAGTTATTTATAAGTTAGTATAAAATAATATTATCTTTTTTATTTTTTTATTATTAAGTTATATAATTTTTTATTTTATTTTATTATTAGTTGTTGTACAAATAGGTGGTCAGAATAGGTGGATCAGTCTCGCTACCGATTACTAAATAATATTATATAATAACGAAGTCTACGTTATATAATCTATATTAATCTTCTATTATTTATATATTTAAGAAGATAGGTTCTACGCTCTCTAGAATATAAAAATAGATGAATAAGGGGTTTATAATCTATAGTATTATAGAAAGATTCTATATATAGGATCTATTTATACGATAGTTATAAGCCTAGTACTCTTTATATATTACGGGGTAAGACCCGTTAGACCTAAGAGGTTATATTATGGTTATATAACTATATTACGAGCTAGGGAAGCCCTACTTTAGATCCTACGAGAGCTTCGTTTTAGCTTACTCTTATTATCTAATTAATAAAAGTCTATCGATACCCTAAACTACTATTTATAGCGTATTACTATTAATAATTAATTAAATTACCTTTTTTTAAGTTTTTATTAATTTCTAAATTAATAATCTAATTTCTTCTAAAGTTCTATTCTTTATTACGAATAAGTTAATTAATTAAAGTACTTTATATACTTCTAAACTAGGTAATCCGTATACCTCTAATTAAGTTATTTAAGCTTCTATTTAAGTTATTTAAGTTTCTATTTAGGCGATTTATATTTCTAATTCCTCGTATAATAAGTTAATTAATACTAAACTAATAAGAACTTCTAATAGGCGATCTATATTTTTAATATTATTTATAAATACCGATTACTTCTATAATAAGCCCCGATAATATTTATATTAAAAACGATATTATAATAACTACTAAATTACTCGTAGAATTACTAAGATTATTAGACCTATTTACTTCTATATTTTCTTCTCCGATACCTCTTATCCTACTTCTTATACCTATTAAAATAAAGATATATACTTATTTACTTTTACTCGCCGAGTTCGATAGTTCTAAACTAAAGTATCGAAACTAGTAAAATAAAACTCGTATAAAACTTCGAATCGATATAAAAGCGTTTAATAGTATCTCTAATTAAATTACTACTCTTTTTATAATTTTAAAAAACTTAGTTAATAGAAATTATACCTTTTTTATTAATACCGAGTTTAAAAAAAAAATACTTCTACTTTTAAATATCTAGATTTATTTAAACTATTTATATACTAACCCTAATTACGAATATACTACTTATACTAAATAGATTAATTTAAAATAAAGAACTTCGGATTTCGATATTTATTATACTAAATTCGAATACCTATTAACGGAAACTAAAAAATTAGAATAGGCTAAAAGTATTAAAATTAATAACCTCTATTATAGCGTAAATTAGTTAATTCGGAGTATTACTATCGGCGAAATTATTAAAAAGATACTTATAAAATAAATCTAATACTATTACTATATTTAGGTTAATTTATAGATATTAAAAGATTTTTCTACTATTTATATTATACTATATCTACTATCTCCTACTCGTAGTAGTATTACTATTATTATTATTACTACTTTTTCTACTTTATAACCTTATAAATATCGATTTAAATCTCGCTTTTATATAAGTTTTTACTTAATATACTTATAGGAATACGCCGAACTTAAATAAATACCCTATTAGTCTAAACTTTCTTTTAGACTTTTAAAATTATAGAAAATACTCGAAATAAGTAATACGAAAGTAAATATTATACCGAAAAGTAATTAGTATTTATTTCTATTATAAATATCTAGGTTATATTATTACTTTTTATCCTTTAAGTATACTTTAAAAAAATAGGAAAATATTTATTAAAATTACTACTACTTATATTAAAATTATTTTTAATAGTACTACTAAAAAGCTAGAAAACTAATTACTTTTATATTAAATCGTATATAAGAGTATAAGAAAATTTAATTAGAATACTAGGAGTATTAAGAAAAAAATAAAAAGAAAATTTACTTTTTTTTAAAATAAATATTATAATTAATTAAATAGGTTATACGAAGTACTTATTCGATTTAAATTACTCTTCTAGTACTCTAGTTAATAATAAATTAATAAATTTTTTATATTTTTTATATTTTAAAATAGAATTAGAATATTAAAAAGAATTACCGGAATCGCTAGAACTATAAATAAAATAGCCTACTTCGAAATAGATATTAAAAACTATTACTAGTACTACTAATACGCCTATTATATAGTAAAAGTAAATTAAGATTTAATACTAGGGCTTTTATAGCTTATAGAAAATAGGGTTATTTACGATAAATTAGTAAATACTATTTTTATTTTAATTTCTAAAACTATTATTTACTACTCGAAAGAGTTTATTTATAATACTAAACCGGTAATTATAGTCGTTATAACTACTAAGATCTAATATACGAAAAAATAAGATCTAAGAGCCTCTAAAGTCTTCGCCGCTAGCCTAAAAGATATCGAATATATTCTTAAGAATAAGAAAAAACTAATATTAGAGTAAATTTATAAATACTTACTACTTTAATATATTTAATTCTAGGATACTTTTATATATAATTAAAAAGAACTATTATTTTACCGAAACGAATTAAATATAAATATCGAACTAGTTAAAAGAACCGATAAAAAGGACTTAAGAGTACTATAGGGATTATTATATAATATATTATAAAATAAGCTTCTCGTATTATAAAAGACTTTAATAGACCTCCTAGAAAAAGGTTTTATATATACTAGTTAATTAACTACTACTACCCCTATACTATTCGCCTATAAACCCGGTAAAGGGTTATAATTCTATATTAATTATAAAGCTCTAAATAGTATTACGAAATATAATTATTACCTTCTTCTACTAATCGGAAAGACCTTATACTAGATTAGAATAGCTAAATAGTATACGAAACTCGATATAAGAATAGTATTCTATCTAATCCGTATAGCTAATAAAGATATCTAGAAAACGGCTTTTTATATATACTATAGTTTATTTAAATAAGTTATTACCTTTTTTAATCTTATAAACGGTTTTTCTATATTCTAATACTTTATAAATTAGGTTTTTTATAATCTTCTTAACTACTATATTTTAGCCTATATAGATAGTATCTTTATTTATATAAATAATACTTTCGAAGAGTATCGGACTTAAGTAAAAGAAGTACTCTTATATCTCGAAAAAGCTAGCTTTTACTTAGATATCTTAAAGTACGAATTTAAAGTTAAAAGTATTAAATATCTTAGTTTAATCGTTATAATTAGAGAAAGCGTATTAATAGATCCTACTAAAGTCGCTATTATCTACGAATAAGAAGCTTTTATAAGCGTAAGAGGCGTAAAGGGATTTATTAGTTTTATTAATTACTACTATAAGTTTATATAGGACTTTAGTAAGTTTATAAACCCGTTTTACTAGTTTATAAAAAAAATAGTATTTAAGTAATTATAAGCTATATAAAAGGCTTTTAAAACCTTTAAAGAATATTTCTTAGCTAGTAGGGCGGTCGCCTATTAGGACCTAAACCGAGATACGTATATCGAATATAATACTTCTAGATTTATTATCGGAGGATAATTAATTTAATAATATAATACTTTTTAGTACTTTATTACTTTCTTTTTATATAAGATATTACTAGCCGAATAGAATTACCTAATCTACGATAAAAAGCTCCTCTTAATTATCGCTAGAATTACTAAATAATAGGCGGAACTATATAAATTAATTTCTTTAATAATAATTACGGACTATAAGAACTTAAAATACTTTTATAAGAAGAAATACCTATTAAAATACTAAATATACTAGATAAAATTACTAGAAGTACTACTTTAATAGAAAATAGTTTATAAGCCTAATAAATTATTATAAGTCCTAAATACTCTCTCGTATATAGATACTTACGACGATAGTTCTAAATATACTAAAAACCGATATCTATAGCTCTAGAAAAAAACTTAGGACCCTATTATAATAACTTCGGAAATAGATACTAAAACTTAACCTTTTTACTAATTAGAATTTTAAAATTTATAAGAAGTTATAAGAGTAGTAGACCTTTTATTCGAAGAACTAATATAATTAGTTCTAGAAAAAGTACTAATATTCCCTTCGAAACTTATACCCCTTATAATAGCTTAGATCTTAGAAGCCTTAGTCGATAAATCTTAACTCTTTTTACGTAGTAAATTATAGATCTTAAACTATAAATTTTTCTATATAGTACTTATTTAATAGTATTACGACTTAACTATCGGAAAATACTTTAAGTATAAAACCTTTATTTCTATACTTATATAATAATTTATTTAACTTAAACTTAAAATAGATACTCGTAAATTCGTAAAAGCCTATTTAATATACGGTAAAAATAAGATTTAGAGGTAAAAGAAGTATAGTTTATTATAACTTTTACCGATACTATCGCGAAATTAGGCCTCTATTTTAATAGATTTTATAATATATCTACTAAACGAATAGGGTTACGAGTAGCTATTAGTAGTTATAGATTACTTTTCTAAAAGCCTTATACTAATACTATTACGAATAAAGGAAGTAGATAATATAATTAAAGCCTTCTTAACTTATATCTACGTATACTATAGACCCCCTAAATTAATCGTCTTTAATAGACGGGGGTAATAGATTAACGGTTTCTAGAAATACTTCTACGAGCTATTAAAAATCGAAAAAAAGCTCTTAACTACCTACTATCTATAAATTAATAGTACTACTAAGAGGATAAATTAAGAAGTATAGTAATTCTTATATTACTATATTACTTTTAGCTAATAAAACTAGGCCTCGTAGTTATTAGTAGTTTAGTTAACCCTTAGTAATTAGCCCTAGTACTCGAGAGGAGGCGTTTTACCCTTTTTTACTACTTATAAATATAATATAGAACTAATTTAAATAGATAGAAATTAGAGCTAGCCCGGTAGTAAGTACTCTATAGTTAAAAGTATAGTTTCGAAGCTCTAAGAGGTCTAATAATAGGTAATTATTACTCTTATAGATAGTTAATAGGTAATAGAAAAGTAAGCTAATCGATATAGATATACTACCGAGAACTTTAAAATAAGTAATTAAATATAATTAGACTTTAGGAATATTTAAATAGGGTATTTAAATAAAAAACTAAACTAATTATACGCGAAATATACTATTACGAATATAATTACGCCGAATATCTACGAATTAAATATACCTATTAGTATTTATAATCGTTTCTATTCGGACTTTTTATACTTAGTAGAATACGAAAGCCTATTATCGTAATAACTTTACGATAAAATAACCCCGCTAATCGTAGTTAATAGAGAATACGAATTCCGAGTAGAGGCGATTTTATATATTAAAAAATAATAGAATAAGTATATTATATAAGTAAAATAAATAGGTTATAAAACCCCTACTCCTATAAGCCTAGAAAATATCGAAAGTACTATAATTTTAGATAACTAGGAAGCGAAATAAAAGAGTATCTAATAGAATAACGGACTAAAAGAGTATTATCTAATAAGAACTAGGTACTTAAAAGTATAATAGAAGAGGTTTAAAGTTATAAGAAGTAAAAAGAGAAAGGGTATTATTATAGGGTAAAACCTATTAGACCTAATAGGTTATATTATAGTTATATAACTATATTACGAGCTAGGGAAGCCCTACTTTAGATCCTATAAGAGCTTCGTTTTAACTTACTCTTATTATCTAATTAATAAAAGTCTATCGGTACCCTAAACTACTATTTATAGCGCGTTGCCGTCAATATTATAAAGGGTTAAGACCCTTCTAAAGCCTCGGCTATACCCTCGCTAATTTCACGTAGCCCTATACGTAGATTAGTTATTAATTATATAACTTTTTTAATATTATCGGATACCCCGTTATCTTCGCCGCCGTCTAACTCTACGAATACTAGTTAGATCGATAAGAAAATACTACCTCTAGAACTAGGAGAACTTAAATATTCTAAAAAACTTATTTTCGACTTAGTAGTTTAATTATTAAACTAGTAATTAATAGTAGTATATTCCGGAACCCTAGCGTAGGGAGACCCTATACTTAAGTACTAGCTTCCTACTAGTCTTCTAATAGTATAAGATACTATCTAAATACCGCGTCTCTAGGTACCGAGATATATTACTAGCCTCTTCTATCGAACCTAGACCTAGGTCTAGGCTTATAGAACTATACGGATTTCTCCGGACCTGTTATGGACTAGTACAAGTATAGTATAGTAGATAGTACTAGCTGGCTATATAAGGGATAAAAAAGGTCTTAGATAAAGCTTATAAGCTAGGGATATAGTCTAAAGGGGATAAAAGAGGTAGTTAGGAGGTACGCGCCTATATAAGGATAAAAGGAGAACCTATTAGAAAAAGGGGATCTAGCTCCTCGTAAAAGTTATTCTATAATTATTATAATAGAAGTTTTAATTAATTATATTTTATCTATACTATATCTATACTTTATCTATAATATATATATATATAATAGGATTATAATACTTTTACTCTCTAATTTACGTACCCCGACTATTAAAAGGCCTAATAGAATAACCTTTACTATCCTATAGACTAATAGGCCTTAGGGACTAGAGACGTAGTAAGAATACTATAAAAATACGCTTATAGCTATAAGCTATATAACCGATTATACTTTACGTATAATAAGCTAAGATAATTACTACTCGTAGTTACTTAGTCGCTCTATAAGATAAAGAAGAGAGAAGATAATAAGTAGAATAAGATAGAGGTTCTCCTATTTAAGAAGAGACCGAATCGGTTACTACGCCGTATAGACCCCCTTACTTTTCTCCTACTCTCTTTCTAGATATATTAGTACTTTTAAAAAAAGTAGTCGAAGAATAATATCGTAAATATACTATAGTAGTAATAGAAGAATACTAATATTAACTAAGTAATAGTATTATAACCCCTAATCTATTTATTTAGCCTAAGATCTAGAAGGAGGTAGACTAAAATACGTATACTATATAAGTAGCCTAGAAAAAAGAGGATAAATTTTAAATATTTAGTAAAGCTTATATAATAATTCTATAAATAAATCTACTTATTAAATTTAAAAAGAACTTAGAGGAGAATAAGAATACTTTCTTATAATAACTATACTATATTATTAATTTATATAAAATTAAAGACGATATCGAGAAAGTAATACTAAAATAAACTAATTTTAGGAAATAAATTAGAACTTATTAAACTATATATATTACCGGTATTTAGGATAATTAGATATTTAGGGTTACTTAGAATAATATCCTAGGGTTCTTAGACTCGGAACTAACCCTATTTTACTTATATAGTAGAAATTCTATAGTAGTATTAATAAACTAGTAGTAATAAGAATATAAATTACTAATTACTTTAATTTATAATATTTTAAGAGTTAAAGCCGAGACTCTATAAGAGCTCTTTAAACCCTTTTAAGTATTTAGTATCTACTATATAGCTAATAAGAAAAGTAAGAAAATTACTATCCCTAGGGCTAGTTCTACTCCTCCTACCTTCTAAGATCTAAAAATCTTCGCTTTAGCCGAGAAAAAACCCTTATAGTAGACTTATTATTTAAGGGATAAAAGGCGTAAGAATAATTACGATAAGGACTTAAAGTATAGAGGTACTAAAAGACTTTATAATATACTAGAAAGCTTATTTATAAACCTCTTAGAGGCCTAGAAAGATAATATAATTAATAAATAACTTTATCCTAATTATACTATAAATATACTTTAAAAGTATAAGGTAAAGAGAGAATTTTCTATACTTAGGTATTATAAGTATAAGCTTATAGGCTATATAAAACCCTAGTATATAGCCCTAAATTATACTTAGTATAATAGAAGGTCCTATATAATTAAAAACTATAGCCTACTCTTTCTTCTAGTTAAAATAATTATATAAGAGAAGTTAGATAATAATAGAGAACTAATAACTAGAACTAGACCTTAGGATAAAGCCCGATAACTTATCCTTATAAAAAAAGGACTTATTATACTTATTATTATAAAAGTAAAATATTAGTAAGAAGATATAAATACTCTTCTAGATATAAAAGTTAAATTATAAATTATAATTAATAAAACCTAATAAAAGAAGAAAAGTAAGGCTATACTTATACTTATAAGAGATATAATTAATACCCTAGTAGCCTAAAAAGATATAAAAATAAAAAAAAAGTAATTACTATTATAAAAATTATAAATTTAAAAAGAAAAACCTAGACTTTTAATTATAATATAATTATTACGAAAATCTATAATCCTAGGTATTAGATAATAATCGGGCTAGATTAGTTAATAAAAATAAACCCCGATATCCGCTTCTCGATAGGCTAATAGTATTATCGCCTTTTAAAAGAAAAATAAAATAGTATTAAATTAATCTCTACTTTAGAAGAAATATAATATACTAAAAATACCGTAATAGCTTATATATACTTATAATATATAAAATTACTAGTAAAAAAACCTCCTATTATTACTTTTATATAGAGGTAAGACCTTCTAGGTATAATAGGGTATTAGGTAACTAGTATATTATTAGAGTATTCGTAGAATATAATAACTAAGTTCGCCTATATACTCGATTACGATAAATATAATAATATTATAACTATACTATAAGAATACCCTAACTAGTAAATTAATAAAGAAGAGTAGTTCTTAAATATAAAGGCTATAAATAGATTACCCTTATTAAGTAGAAAAACCTATATAATCGACTTAGAAAACTTACCTTTTAAGTACGCTTTTATCTACCTACTATATAAAAAGGAGTTAAAGACCTTTAAAAATTATATAGAATAAACTATAGACTTAGGATAGATTCGTAGAAGTAATAGTCTTCTAAAAGCCTTTATTCTCTTATACTAAAAAAAGGAAATACTTTATAGTTTTATATAAATTACTATAAGTTTAATACTATTATAAAGAAAGATCGTATACCTCTTTTATTAATTAATAATATCCTCTAATACCTATTAAAAGCTAAGGTCTTCTTAAAATTAGACTTTAAGAATATATATTATAAGATATATATTTACGAAAGCGATAAATAGAAAATAGTATAGAGATATCGATACGGGTACTTTAAATATATAGTAATACTATTCGGGCTTATAAATACGCCTAATATATTCTAAAATTATATAGAAGATATCCTAAAAGACTTTATAAATACCTTCTATATCGTATATATAGATAATATACTTATTTATAATAATATACTAGAAGAATATATTAATTATATTAAAATAATCGTTAAAGCCCTTCGAGATACTAACCTCTATAAGAACCTTAAGAAGTATAAGTTCGAGACTAACGAAATAAGGTCTCTTAGTTAAGTCGTAGGTATTAGGGGAATTAGTATAGATCTTATAAAAATTAAAGAAATACTCGATTAGCCTAAGCCTCGATTAGTATAAGATATTATATCGTTTACTAAATTAACTAGTTACTATAAGTAGTTTATTAAGATTTATAATAGAATTATAGTTCTTTTAAATAACTTAATATACTAGGATAATACTATAACTATATATAAGAAGTTTTTTATAGCTCGATAGAAGAAAATTTAAAGAAAACGGCTCCGTATAAAACCCCTAGATATAAGGGATAAGGGCCGGTAAATAGTAGAAGAACTAAAAAAGGCTTTTATAGAAGCTAGTATACTAGCCTACTTCCGGCTTAAATACCCTATCCGTATTAAAACCGATATTTTAAATTTTATAATTAGAGTTATTTTTAATTAGAAGTAGCCTATAGGGGTATAAGCCTTTATAACTTTTATATCGAAGAAGTTTAAGAATACTAAATTATACTACGATACCCTAGACGTAGAGCTTCTAGCTATTTATAAGAGTTTTAAGATATAGAGATACTACTTTACGTATATTTTAGTACTTATAGATATAAAAATAAATTATCTAAATACTAAGTATTTACTATTAGAACCCTAATTATCTCTAAAGTAAATAATAGTATTATCGTACCTAGTTCTTTTTAACTTTACGATTACCTATCTTTTATAGTAGAAGAACCTAGTAGATCCTCTATCGTAAAAGCTAGATTTTAATAACCCTATAGAGAGAAAAGAAGCGAAATAAGCTATTATAATTTAGTTTTAATTACGTTTTATAAATAAAGATATTATACTATAGAAGTATACTAAATATATAATAATAGTATTAAATAGTTTTATTAAGTATTACCCTATTATAGGATACTCCCCCTAAGTTAAGGCTAGTATTCTAGTAGTATATTATAAGCCTTCTAAGTTAATACCTCTATATCTAGCCTAAAGAGATAGGACTTTTAAAACTAGTAATAGGATA
>JAOYNU010006560.1:0-18129 GCA_026745395.1 Tympanopsis confertula
TACTTTTTCTAGCCCGTCTTCCGGTTCATCCGGCGACTCTTCGTAGAGTGAGGGATCGACCAATACCCAGCCGTCCAGTGAGAAGAGGTGGGAAGAAGCCAAGCTCATGAGTACCCCTGTGAGCGCGAGATTGACAATCACACTATTGGTGAAAAAGGTGTCAAGGCATTTGAGTATTCCTTGGACGATGGGGTCGTCCTGTTGAAGCTGCAATGGGAAAGGAATCGTATCGTCCGAATTGTCATCCTCGGCGGCCGGGAGGCAAAGACGGGACTCCAGAACCCATGTTGCATCAGAAACGTAGTTTTCGTACGCTTCATCCAACTTTGGATCGGTAAGAATCGAAGTTCCCAGGGTCAAAAGCTGTTCCAGCTCCATATTGAATGCCCCAATCGAGCGCTGCTGAGCGGGCTGACTGGGTAATGTATGGATCAAAGATCGCGCAAACGAATGGTGCCTTTGTAGAACCACATTTAGCAGGCGCAATGTAGCTAATACTGTCTGGCGATTGTTCGACTGAAGCCCTAAAAGCGCCAGGTCACGAAGGTTGAACAGGGACGGAGATGGTTGGGCAGCCTCAGATGATAAAGCAGCCAAAACGTCAAGCGATTTGCGTCGACTGGCTGAAATATCTAATTGTGCCTCAGGGGTCGGAATAGAAGCTAGTAGGAAATGTAAAATGCGGTGAACCAGTTCACCTTGCTCTATCGAGCTCAAGATGCGGCAAAGATAGGTAAGCACAGCGGCTGTCGAGCCACCTGCAACGTCAGATGACTCCAATAAAGACGGGTATCTGCATAATCATTAGCTTTGTGGCAGCCATCGGCAATTTTGGAGCATCATACAGAAGTTGCTCAAGAAACAGAACTTGGAAGTGGTCTAAAAGGGTATCATTCACTTCCGCAGATTTGCAATGGTCAATTGTATCCTGCCAGAATAAGAGATAGGACATGAAAGCATCCATGGTCTCCCCAAGCTCAGGTTGGAGAGCTGTATCTTCACTGGCATGGTCTGAAAGGGCAATGATTCGGGGCACATTATCCTCAGCGGGTGGGAAATTTAGGCTGTAGGCGATAAATTAGCAAGTTCCAAATGTAACCGGGGATCCTAAAAACTATAATTACCTTCCAAGTTGACTGTACAGAGCGCCCAGGCCAGTAGCCATCAGAGTCGCCAGATCACTTTCGATGAGCCATTTCTCTAGGTTCTTGGAGCGTGACGCTGTTTCAATGAGGTAGAGAAGGCCCGTACGCGCAAAATCCCCGGCACGTCCGTCGCTATGGACGTAGTCTACCAGCAGATAGAACAGGGGGAATTCATCCTTGCGAGTAGCACCAGCGAACTCCGCCCCGCTTGGGCCAGAAGACTCTCCATCAAGCGACGCAGGCATCACGCGAGGAACGAACCATGATGGCAGAATTGTAGGTTGTAGCCGAATGTTATTTGCGATTCCGAACAGCAGCTCTACCAGTCTTCCTTCAATTTCCGGTGTAGACTTGTTTGCGCGACGGACCAGGTCAATCAATGCGCGCGCAAAGAGTCGGTTGTCCACCACCCCGTCCACCTCGGCATCGATGAGTGTACTGAAGAACACCGTCGCAGAACGCAGGATCTCATCGTCGTAGTAGGATAGCGCCAGTTTCGTGACTGTCACGAATATCTGAGAGGATGCGGCATAGGCGACACATGGGTGTGGTGCAGGACCTCGAGATTCATCACTCAGAATCGCGTTCAAGCGTTCGATGTACGCGCGGGAGTGGGCGATCGGTTGCTCGCCAGAAGGACTGTTGGTAGAACGCCATATTTGCTATAGACAAGGAGTTTCAGTCAGGGCCAGTTCAGCGCACCTATCTAGATTGGGTAGGGGTATACCTGGAGGGCATTGCAGGCGCGTTTGAAAGCCGTCAGGCGTTCAGTGGGTGAGGTAGCTCGCGACTTCTTGGATAGGGTGCGGGAGCCACCAATGAGACGTGACCACTTTGCGACGTTAGTCAAGCAAAACAGAGCAATTTCGGGCTAAATACTCACAAAGTCCATTCTGTGGCAGCATCATCCCACGATTTGAGTGAGGGGAGGGTCGAGGATGTCGGGGATCCGAGTCGAGTGGAGCCGGTGGGAACCTGGTTGCGATGATCTCCGCCTACGGAGGTCATCAACAATTGACCTAAGTACTCCGTAGTCAGATTTCGATTGGATGACGTTAGATCTAATTCCATAATCACTACTCCGTGTTGTTCAAATCTTTGTGTCCCTTTTTCAAGGGTGTGCCATGCATGAGTCTTCAAAGCTACTCGGAAGACATCTTTTAAGGGGCTCCCGGCTTCGGTCTGAGGCTTCCTCCACCGGAAAGTCTCCATACATTTTCCAGCGCTATATCTATGTCAAGTAATTCTAGTGTTTATTTTCGAATCGATGATCGCAAACATTTTCTTATTATCGAGGCTCTAAACATCACCGCCGGGGCTTTACATTGGGCTACCGTAGGCCTTACTATCGAGCAGCGAGTAAATATGTGAAAGGACAGGAAGAATGTGCTTCGAAAGACCAACCAGCCATCATTACATTAATACTTTGAGACCTCTAACGTTGAATCAAAGCTTAAAATGTCCAGGAATGGCTTTACATCGACCAAGACTGACCATGCGTATTGACTACCAGTATAGATCCATGTATTATGAATGCGAGGGCCCAGAATCCTCTGTTGGTTCTTGGGGTACTATGACTGACTCTGATGACATCTTCATCTCGGGAGGAGGCCTAGACGTCTTCAATGAAGAGATATGAGGAAGAATATGAGGCAGCTTCCCCAAAGAGACTCCGAAACTAGGAAGGCTGGACTTGGACTCCCATGATGTATAAATAGAAGCGGCAGAATCTCGGGTTTATTGTCAGCATTGAGACTTCCAAGGTTGATAGGTACCAAACCTCATTGACGGCTATAACTATACTTACCACCTAAATCATCATTATTCCCCTTCTCCTTCGGTTTTATGACGGGTACGAGTGTTGGCTTGCCAGACGAAGACGCCGGCGCTTCGTTGTCTGACTTTGAAAGCTTGGTCTCATCGGATTAATCAGGAATCGGCCACATGTGCATTGTGATCACCATGTCAGGTTCTATTACTGCATCCCATGCCTGTGGAAATATGATGTTGCCGTCGGGGCCAACGAGATCGTAGTGCCCCTCGAGAACATGAGGACCTATCACTTCAATGTGCAAAAATGCTTGTTTGATCAAATCTTCCATCCCCTTTAGATAGTACTATTAGTGATTTTCCAAACTGAAAGTCTCTGAGCCTCTGTGAGATCTTACTTGCCACGTATCACATAGTTCGAAAGGAAATGTGAATTTTCGACCCACGGCATCTTTGAATCGAATCCCTTTTTTCTTTTCCGTATGGTGAGGAGAATGAGATATGGAAGCCCGACTTGTGGATTTACTTTCAGAAGATCCGGCGTCAACAGCCCCTTTCTTTGCTTTTTCTACCTCGTCGGCCTGGGCTTTAGCGTGCTCGCTTGCGAGCAAAGCTTTATAGGAGTCGCCAGCATCAATTGTGGCACTGTGTGTTGTTTCCTTCTCTTCACGCTCATGACGATCCGAAAACATACTTTTCAGCTTTTCCAATCGCAATACGAGTTTTTCTCTCGAGGCCTTCAATGCCGCTTTTTCGGCTTCACCTTCAGCCGGAGGCCGCTGTTTGAGAACGTCCTCTAGGAGAAGTTTCGTTTCTTGGACAAATGAAATGGAGGTGCTATGTAACGAGGATATCGAACCTTCTTGCTTTTTCTCATCATCTCTCGCCATTCCTGTCTGCGTTTCTTCTCCATAGCTGGAGCTAGGCAGAACGAAGAGACAAAACTGCTGCAGATGCCTCGCTAGATGCTGCTGGGCGCGGCTTGAGTCCGCGAATTGCCGATCTGTGCATAAAGGACATTTCTGTACAGATGATATGGGTCGTTCAGAAAGTTTCGCGACTGCATCCTGCTGATCCAAGGGGAATGAATCTGCGTGCAATTTTTGGGTATGATCTCTGAATTCCAATTCTGATTGATACAGATTCGAGCAAATTTTACAAATCCACTCTCGGCGATGGAATTGTTGCTCATGTTCACGCCACTCTTTATAGCTGTCATATAGCGTGCTTGCGTTTTTACAATTTTTGAATGTGCAAACGTAAGGTCGTAAGTCGCAAAAGACGTGGTAGTTCCATTCCTCAATAGTCTCAAAGCAAATTGGTTGGTGACAGAAAGGGCACGATGGCAGGATTGTCTGATCCGTATCTTGTTCGCTTAAACTTCCCAGAGGCGGCATTGGTGGCTTAAGTGAATGTTCCTGTTTATCATCCGCATTTGAGGTAGCTGTCGAGAATACTGTGCGACCGGCAGTGGAGTCCTCGTCTATATCCCTATATTTGATGGTGGAGACGCTTGTATCCTGTGTCCATTTCGTGGACACGCTTTTGGGTCCAATTCTTCGATCCTCGGGATCTTTTTCCATTGTAGTTTCAATATGACGTGAAAGCTTTTGAGCATGGTCTTTATAGTACGCGAGCAGCTGACGGCGTTTTGTATTTGATTGACCAAGGCGTTGAGTAAGAAAATGATCGATTGGGAGCTTGAACTTTTCTGCGGCGTGCTGAATATCGTATTGTTCGAAGTGGCTCATATCAATACGCGAAGCCTGTGCTGTTCGGTCACGGTGTGCAGGATTTTGAAGTGTTATTGAAAATTTGTAGCTGATTATGATTATTAGCGTCAATATATGGACTCAGGGAGAAGGGACCAACAGGCTATTGATCGTGAATTGGATATTGTCGAGGAGATCATCCATCTTGGAATACGTGTTATTCTCTGCCTTGACGTGGCTCCACAATTCATCCCAGTCAGAATCATCTGAATCAGATTCATCGAGGCCGAGACTTCGAGACTCCCCATTGTCTCCAAGATTATTATCTTCCCCTTTCAAAAGGTTTGTCGCTACGTATCACGGTTAACAGGAATCAGAAGTTGCGACCGACTCGCTTACCTTCTTGAATAGCTTTAGAGAGATCGCGAATATGGCTTTGAACTTGACGACGCAATTCAAAGGCTTCACGCAGCCGATGGTCTAACGAAAGTCTGTCTGTTAACTTTCTATGTGCCCCAAAATTACCTGTCCAAATTCTGAGTCTGCCTAAATCTTCCTGGACTTGAATGAAGTTTTTATTGCCATCTTTTAGTTTCTCGGCTAATTCGGAAAAGTCATGGAGACACTGTCGAATAAGAATTGATATAGGAATGTCTTTTTCTGAGGCCATTGTGAGATGTGAGAAACAAACTGTGAGAAAAGGTGATCTGCAATCTGCCTTGATGGCTGATGATTTCGAGAATCACTCTGAAGCTTGACGGAGACAGAATTCAACAATACGGTCAAAGTAAAAGATGGCAAACGTAATAGGTTATTTTGATTCATGTCTCCGGGTGGCAATGTTGCCTCTCATCTGCGATAGCTGCATTTCAGCCGCAGCGGGGTTGATGTGTTGTCCCTCGCGCAAGGCGCCGGGCTATTTTGAAATCACAGTCGCTCCTCGACTTTCCCAGGCTTGGGGGGTTTCGCCTCCGATGCTATCTGCTCCCATACTATTTTAAAAGTCAACGTACAGAATGAGTGGCTTCGAAATCATAGGGGTTGTCCTGGGTGCTTTCCCCTTGATCACCCAGGCTATCCAATTCTATACCAGTGAGACGGGCATTGTGAGCGAGCTATATCATTACAATGATGTATTAAACCGCATGAACCGGGAACTATCTCGCGAGCAGACTATATTCATAAGATCATGCAAGCAGTTCATGGGAAATGTTGCCAGCCAGTGTGACGTTGATGAAGATGAAATCGTTGAGATGGTGGAGAATCCCTCAGATACCCGGTGGCGCGAAGGGAGTCTTTGTCGTCAACAAATCTTCGACCAGAATTCTGTACAGCAGTATATGGAAGCTGTTCAAGATATGAGTCATGAGTTAGAGAAAATTAAGGATATAATGACCACATATAAAGGGAGTTACAAGGTACGAACAAAGTTTCGACAGTGATGTGAATTTGGGAATCTAATAGAACTTCTCTAGCCCGAAAATCAAGACAAAAAAAGTCGCCGACGACAGCTGAAGAGTGTCATAAGAGCAATCACGATAATACTCACCAAGAAGGATAATATGACTCGCTATCTACAAGAAGCCCATCGTTTGAACGCCTTTCTACTACGTTTAACTATGCCAGTCGAGCACAATCGACCTACAGCCTCGTCACGCCGCACTACGAGGAGAAGTACTAAGCACTATGTACAAATTCGATCCCACGCAATTGGCTTATATGAAACCCTACAGAGCAAGTTCCCAAGATACCCTGGTTGCAGGTGTAACCTGCGGCATGATGTGAACATGAAGCTAGAATTCCGCAGCGCAAGATCTACACAAAAAGGCATTTACTTCCATACAATCTTCATATCTGATACTCCGATTGTTCCTCCTCAAAATTGGCAAGAGCTAGAAATGGAGCCGTGGATTGATGAGAAAAGTCGTTGCCAAGATGCCGATGATCATCGCCGAGTGAAGTTCGTCACTGAGCCACCCAAATCACACCCAAATTATCAACACATTCTCGATCTTTGTGAGACTATCCTCATGTCCTTACCTTCACAGGAGTGGCTTGGCATTATTTCAAACCAAAAAGGCGGAAGATACCGGATAAAAGTCATAGATCCTCAACAGAGTCTTCCTGATTTTCAAAGCGTCGAGACAGTCCCTTTATCTGAGGTATTACGGGATAAGGCGTTCTTGCTGGAGCATAGATGTCGACTTGGGCTTAAATTGGCATCCACAGTCATGCAATTGCATGGTACACCTTGGCTGTCTGATTATTGGTGCAAGGATGATATTGTCTTTCCGCGATCACCGACCGGAGCAATCGAGTTCGATATACCCATAATTCGCCGCAGCTTTCAGGAACAATCTCTTGATATGAACTCTCTGTCCCATGTCCTTCCTGGAACGTATCTTCCCACAATACCATGTCTATCCTCTCTGGGCGTCCTTCTTCTGGAACTATGGTATCGGGAAGACTTCGAGAGCCTCAAAACTGAATCAGAAAGAAAATCAGTAAGTCTTCGTCTCTCTTGCAGCCGGGCATAGTTTAATGATATTTGTAGGCACCTGAGCTCTCCAATCCATTGGCGGCACAACGTCTGACTAGAGAGATGGATTGTTGGCCAAATTATAAGAGCAGTGTCAAGCCATGTGTGTTCGGTCTTGATACAAGGTCCACGTCCCTGACAGAGCAGAAGTTTCGAGATGAAGTGGAACAAAAAATCATTGCTCCTTTAGAGGAAGACCTCAAATGGTATTGTGATAAGGAACTTATCGAAGACTGCATGAAATAGAGTAGAAAAATATCGAATCCATGTGCTTGGATGTCGCTGTCAGGCCTGAGCCGGGTTTCTTTTTGGATCCCCGCCCCACATTTGACCATCGTAAACTCTATGTTTTCGTGTCCTTCACCGAGCCTCTCCTAGACACTGCTAAACCTATCCATCTTTGGTTTTCAGAAACTGTTCCCGTTGACATTCACGCCCTCGAAACTATGTCGGCAGACTGTGGTATGAATAACCGAGAGAAGCATTGTCATAATAAGTGGTGAAGTGATTGTGTATTTCGCCAGGGAGGGAAGGGGAGGAATTAGTACTCCGTATAGCTCGCATATCACGCCTCGGTACTAATCTCACCCGATTTCGACCTGTTGTGGGGTAGTAACTTTCAATAGTCAACATTGAGTGCCTCAGCCCCGCTATGCCGGATGAAGCTCCAAGAGATTCGGAAGATCTCGGTTTCGGCGAAGGATTTCAATTGCAAGAATCAAAGGAGCGGTGTGTGGAGCATGTTCTGATGTATCGTTTCTATCACTCCCGGTCTCGGGTATTATCAATTGATTCAGAAAGCTTTTTCCGTACTGCTTGCCGCGCATTTAATGCCAGCCCTGGAGTATATCCCCAGGGGTAGGTGTCATACTTGCCATCCGTTAAACCGAACTTTGTTTAGATTGAATCATACTAGAGAATTGATCCAACTCTCATTAAGCATCAGTTGACCAGGCCATCCAGATTAGAGGATGGCTAGCCACACAGATGTTAATCGACCAAAAACGTGTTCTTGTGGCTTGGTGGAAGTAAGAAATGACACATGCCACTCGATGTGGGCCAATTGCGTGAGCATATGGTTCTCTCGGTATGATCCAGTCCGCATAGGAATCCAAATTGTGGCATGAAATGTAGGTCAGAGAAATGTTTTCTAAAGCAAGGGGTGCAAGGCTGAACAGACCGGTCGGTGATGTCCGTACGGAGTAAGAATTTCAGGGATCCTCGATTCCCCACTCTTACGAACGCCGATCGAGATCTACCCAGATTCCTCAAGATCGGATTTAAATATCACATCAGTGACGTAGCCTTGTATAATTGGTCAATTGGCAAAAAGTATCCAATAGTGCTGCATACTAGTCCAATCAAGATCGGCTTTCCTCGTGGGGGTATTAATAGAGAATCAGGGCATCAATAGTCAAGTTTTTGGGTTGGCGAATCGAGACTTTAGCGGCCAGGGAGATCTGCACTAGTAAAGCGTCATTCCTTTCGTCATTTGCATATATAATCATGAGCGCAGCTTAGTTACCAAGATACTGGAATTACTTGTGCGACTTCATCTTCCATCATGCAGCCTCTCTAGATAACTAAAATTCCGATTCGCCATATCAATTCTCCTTTGCAGCACTTTTTGTGGTGTACTGGGATTGAAACAAAAGTCACATTGTGTTTCTGCTCATCAGACCCAGCGATAATAAGGTTGTGATACCTCAGCGCTCAAATATGGAGGCCGATGCAGAGACTCTTTTCGATTATCTCGGAAAGCGATACGAGGATGCATTCGCAGATAGTCCAAACCTATGCAAGTTTATTGCTACCGCCGCTCAAAAGCTTCCAGCACAAATCAAAGTCTTGGATGTCGGCTGCGGAACTGGCAAACCGGTCGCTGATATTCTTGCTTCCGCAGGGCATGATGTCTATGGAATCGACATCTCTCAAGAAATGGTCAACATTGCAAGCTCTCGAGTCAAGGGAACTTTCCAAAAGGTGGACATGAGGAAGTACAGCCCTCCTTCTCTCATGGATGGCATCTTTGTAGTCCTCTCTCTTTTTCAGATCACGCCAGGCGAGACATACTCTATCGTCTACAAATGGTCGCAGTGGCTAAAACCTGGCGGTCTGCTGGTGATTGGCGTTACTCCATCTACCTCATTGCCAGAGGATCAAGTGATTTACGACTCTACGTGGGATTGCCATCGCCAGATGCAAAAGCCCTGGATGGATAAATACACGAACGAAACATTCTTCTCCGAAGACGGCTGGCAGCGGATGCTGCAAGACGCAGGGTTTGAGAGTGAACTCAGCTCCACTTTCCCATTTACTCCAAACGACCCAGATCATCAAAGCACTGAGATTCATTATCTCGTCTTGGCCAGGAAGAAGGAAGCGCAGCCCCTTCTAGGCCCTTACCCGTATGTGTCTGAACAAGGCAAAGAGCAACCCGTCATTCGTCGCAACTTCTTGAAAGATCGGCTTGTGAGTGGCAACCTCTCGGCTTTTTTGAAACAGCTCTCGAGCAGCCACGAAAAGATCCTTGTTCTTGGAGATCTACCCCAAAGTAAGTTACCTGCTAAGCCGTTCTGTATTAGCGTCTAACAAGTGACAGGGTTTCGTCAGGAGATCCCTGAAGCCCAATTCTTTGACGGACCCACCGAGTCCCTTCCATTCGAAAGCGACACTTTTGATGTGGTGTTGATGCTGTGGAAGCTCGACTTTGTCATTGATATGAAGAAAGCTATTCAGGAGACTGTTCGGGTATCAAGAAGAGCTTTTGACGCCAAAATAATTACCATCCAGGGGGCGCCCGACAGCGAGTTGTCCCGATTTTTAATGACAACACCTTCTTTGTCGCCGATTGCTCACCAAGGTCGTCTTCTTGCAACTTCAATAGGGCACCTGAGGGACGAAGGCTTCAGTGACAATGAATTGCACCGAGTCGATGCATACTATAGCTTCCAGGAGGCAGACATCGAAAAAAGATGCAACGAAGCATCGGAGTGCAATAGGGAAGAGCTCATTCCTCGACTCAAGTTGCATTTTGAGGGTTCTCGGCATGCAATTGGCCATGGGATGGTGGTATCAACTTCTAGGCTATGCAAGAACTAGTGAATCTACAAAAGGAAACATGCTCATTGCACTTTCCAAGACCATTCAACTATGAATAAAGCCTCGATTCCTCGACCTTTGGATATAATGAGACATGATGACGCATACCTTGAAGTCCTTGGTATGTGCGCCGTTTATAAGGGGGTCTAGAGCATAGGCCTAGTTTTGCATAAGTGCTTATCAGCTGACTCACTTGCACAATGATGAGGTGGTCGCAACATCCCTGCATTTTGTCTCCACATCTTTACAATCCACATCATTCTACTCCTCTGACATGCATATCTCGCTGCCCATAGGCTGTCAGAAGATCCTTAGTCTTTACAGTAGTGTCCACAATTGAGAAGATCGCCAAAGTAGCTCCCATAGACTCATGATCTCATGGAGCCATCACGTAGATTTCATTTGACATGAGAAACAGGCTTACGGGCAATAAGCCTGCACCGAATTATTCACAGGAAATATGCTCTGAAACAACCCCGACCAACCAAACGCCACCAGAAAAATTATAGTATAAATCCAAGGAAGACATCCTGTCTCCTTTTGTCAATGCGCCAGTTGCCTTATTCCATCTAGGACCTCATGAATCATAGCGCTGCATGCAGCCTTCAATCGCTTTCATCCTTAGGTCGGCGTCCGCCTCGTTTCCTCCGGCCATCGTTTTGATCACTGCCCTCGTCTTCATTCTTTTTCACGGGTTGATCGGGCACCTTGGAAATAATATCTGCGAGGAAATCAAGCACCTCGTCTTTAGCGACGGCGTGCTTGAGGTGGGTAGCAGTGACGCGCTTTGAGTTGCGATCTTTGGCCTCTTGGGCCGCCTTTGTAACAAGGGAAATCATAAAGAGTTCAAGAGCCTTTGCTGTCGCGTGAAAAAACAAGAGAGTTAGCGAGTCTGAACGCGAAGTATAGAGGGTGGGTCTCTCGAGGGTAAGTATACATACACACTGCGATGGGAGTGACTTGTGCGACCTTGCCAACATCCTCGTCTGCTTGCATGATGCGCTTGATGCGCGCAACCGGGAATTTTGTCTTGACTTCCACGCCAGTGCCTAAGTTAGGCTGCGGGGCTTCATCGGGGGCAGAACCCATGTGGCTTTGCAGCGGCATGGGAAGGTCGGGAACAGGCGCGTCCTCGGCTTGCAATCGGGATGAGCGGCGGGCCATCTCTTCGTCGTAACCTGGCGGATACGGCGGAACGTACTGTTGAGGGACGCGACTCCGGGTTGGGGGTTGGTAGGTGGAGAAGAAGGGAGAGGCGTCGTAGGAAGCGCGATGAGCCAGCGGGCTCAAAGGCGCGTAGGGTTGGGCGGGGGGGTTGGGAGGGAACGGAGAAGAGAGGTCAGGGGATCTTGGTCTGTAGTTCTCCTCGGTCATGCTGTGGCGATCAAAACAAAGAAAAAAAAAAGTGGACGAGGTATAGAGGAGGTTGTGGGCCCAAGCTCCAGAAGTGTACAAGATCCAAAGCAGAATCCGACAACTCGGGCGGTCGCGCCCTTTTTAAATTCCGCGTGGAGCCTTCACACCTTAATTTTTTTCCCTCTCCCTTTTTCCCTCTCCCATTTCCCTCCGGAGTTTCGAGAGGGGCATTTTGTTTAGCTAGTTCTTTGCCTGTCGAGGCGCAATATGTATCATGTTTTCTTTGTCTCTTCTCTTTGCCTGTAATTTGCCTCTACGTGTATTGTTCGCTTTCTCTGCTTCCCATTGGACCCTGTAATCCCTGGTTCGGGGCCGTTGATGATGATGACCGAGTCCGGAGGTCGGGCGCTGATGACACCACGAAGTATCGCAGCATCACCCATGATGGACCGAAAATTACTTGATCTAATCTGACGACGGACTTCCTACATAGTGGATGCTGGAGGTGGCTTCCCTCAGACAAATCAACGTGCTTGTAATGCTGAGCCGATCGCTCCACGTCAAAATTATTTAGATCGGCGGAACTGTTTCTCCGGCCAATTTCCATGCGCGATAGCGACCTCCAGTTCGAGCTTCAATCTTGCCATCTCTAGATCACCCTCGGTTTCCCCTTGAACCGCCTGCAGCCGCTTCTTTTGTCCAGCTATGGCTGCGGCGGATCCGCCGGCTGGCCTAATGGACATTGCCAGGTATGTGCAAATGCGCCTCTCAGTGTTACCTGTTGCTCATCACACGACCAGTACTCTTCCGCAGGATGAGATTCCTATGAAGCTGAGATGCGCCATCTGCAATCTACTAGCTGCGAATGCGTTTCGCCTACCATGTTGCGACCAGTCCATCTGCGAGACATGTCAGTTTGATCCCATACCGGCTCATCCAGTCCATTATTGACGACTTTTGCCTAGGCCAAACCTCCTTGTCAGACACATGCCCAGTGTGCGCCCACAATCCCGTGTCGCCCGACCTCTGCAAACCGAACAAGGCGCTTCGGATCACCCTCAAGGCCTTTTTGCGCACTGAGGAAAAGAAGCGCGAGAAGGAGCGGCAGGCCACAGCACCACCCACTCCCACCAAGAGCGAAACGACCCCTTTGGAAACTAGTGAACAAAGCGGCAAACCCGAACAGGCTGTCGAAGTCCCTGTTGTAGCGCCTCAAGAGGAACAGGCGCCCAACGATGACACAGTGGACGTTGCCCCAACAGAGAAAGCAGATGAGAGCATAGCTGAGGTGAATCCTTCGCAGCCCGAGCATCCGAAAACCGAGGTAAGACTCTTTTCTAGCGATGAATTTGCGCATACATTAACACCGCGCAGTCTACCGAGCAGCCTGATAGCAACCCCGCCGACCCTAACGAATCTGCCGACCCCGCTGGTGCCCAACCCGACATTGCTGAGAATGATACGAAGGCTCAAACATGGCCGAGCGCCAACCAGAATATGGCTGCCATGGGTCAGGGGGCTTTCCAGGGTATGGGATGGAATAACAACGGCAATTTTGGTGGGATGAATGGAATGACTCCCTTTATGGGCAACGGCATGTACAATTTCCCGAACCCGATGGGTAAGCCTCCCCAAACCACCCCATGACACAAATTTTGAGGCTAACTCGAGACATAGGAATGAATATGGGTATGGATCCAATGGCCGCAAATCAAGGGATGTTCGGAGATTATGGGATGAACATGACTGGTATGGGCATGAACATGGGAATGAACTTCAACGAACAGAACATGTATGGCACCTTAGGTTGGGACGGATCCCAGCAGAACATGTGGCATGGCGGCCAAGATAAATTCAATCCAAATGCTTTCGCAAATGGCAATGGGCCCCCTTATGGGGGAGCATTTGGCGGGTCTAATATGTCTTACCATCCTAACGCAGACAGCCAGTCTGGTTACTATGGGCCGAGCTATGGCCGAGGTGGGTTTCGAGGTCGAGGTCGAGGCAACTTTAACCAAGGCCGAGGCGCCTACGGAGGCGGGATGAACAACTTCAATCACGGCTCGTATGCCGGGCTCCCCAACAGGCCCACCTCTAGTTCAACTACAGATATCCCTAATGGGGCGCCAATTAACACTGACCCTTCCTCCCAGGTGATGGAGACCGCCACTGGACCCGAAATGGAAGGCAATAACAATGAAGAATCCGCTGCACCAGATGACTCTGCTACTAATGAGGATGGTCAGCAGTTGCAAGGTATTCCTACCATAGACAGCTTGGACGAAACCGCGTCAACTGGACCAAATGGCTATCATAATCATCCAAACGCTGGCTTTGGACGTGGCGGCTTTATGCGAGGAGGCTACACAGTACAGCGCGGCGGCTTTATGGGCGGACCAACGTCTCAAGTAGAACAAAGAAACCCTGGAGTCGAGGGTGCTCCCGCTGCACCTCGTGCAATGCGAGAGGGCCGTCCTAACACGAGTCTGCTACGACAACGCGGCTTCCCAAACCACAACCGCGCTCCTTCTGGCAGTAACGCCTCGATCCCCATCAGGTAAGGCTTTGTAAAGCAACCTGTCAAGTCCTGTCTAACACTATTACAGCAACATGTCCGAGAATGCGCAAGATCAATCTCATGTGAACGGTACCGAAGAATCGTCAAAAACGCCGCTTGATAGATCTCGATCTCGATCGCGTTCTCAGGACAGAGCCTCTCGTCCTCGTTCAGTTGCCCTGAATGCGACGAATGATGACCGTGGAGGTCGCCAAGGCCGCGACACAACAGATAGAGATCGTTACTCTCGTTCCCCATCTCATGCTCCTTCACATCAATCCTCTAGGCGCCAGAATCGCGAAAACGACCGAGATCGCCGAAACGGGTACCCATCCCACCGTTCACGCCGTCGTCGCAGCCGAGGCGGCAGCCACAGTCGAAGCCCCAGCAAGAACGGCGATGCCAGAAGATCAGACCGGGCAGAGAAAATCGAAATGAACGGACACAAATCCGTTGACCTCCTAGACGCCCGCAGCCTCGCCGGCCGAATCGGCAACAGCCAACGAGCAAACCGAGACCGACCCAGCCGACGCGAAGAAGAAAGAGCACGAGATCGACCCCGCGAAAGTCAACGACGTGACAGAGATAGAGATCGCGAACGTGACCGTCGCGACCGAGACCGCAAACCAGACTCTGATCGTCGACGAGACAGAGATAGAGACCGGGACCGGGATAGAGCACGCGACCGAGACCGTGATTCTGGCCGGGAGCGCGAGAGAGATCGCAAGCGACGCCGTGATCCATCTGAAACAGGCGACATGAGCGACCGCTCTTCATATCCTCGGTCTCGCCGAGTGAAACGCAACGACGATGATGACCATCCTCGCGATCGCGAATCGGCTAAACCTCCTGCTGTCGAGAAGGACCCGAACACCTTAGAGCGAGAAGCGCGAGACAGAGAACGCATGTTGCGAGAAAAACAGCGACGCGAGAAAGCAAGTTCTGGAGGCCGACGTGATAGTCGACCCGAGCGTGTGGTGGCTGGCCGCCGCATCAATTTCAAATACGAAGACGAGCTTTGATGATTATTAGCTCTTAAAAAATCAACAGCACGGAGCGGAGTTATTGCTAATATTTGGCTTGTCTTTTGACAATTTGTTTCCCACTTTACGCAATTATCTTTGCTAGTGGGCGTGGGATGCTCCAGTTACAGCGTGGTAGATACTAGTCTCTGAGGCATGATCCTCGAGTAAATACCGACAGAAAATGCATTATCATATTTATCACACTGCCTCGCTGCCTCCATAATCTGACCTATTCTAAATCGCGCTCCACCTTATCTGGTAGCGTTGTGCAAGCCCCAGCCTTGACCCCAGTCGATCCCACTAGCCCAAGGAGAATTATCTGGGAACTGCCTTGCTCATTGGCCCAAGGCACGATCCATATCTGCATGACTCCATCCAATTAAGCATGACCTGCAATCGCCAGATCAGATTCACCAGGATCCGAGCGTGGCGAGATCCGCCGCCTATCAGATCTCCGCTGACGCGCACATCGACGTTACGCCGGTCTGGGCTTGACTTATCTGCCTAGAACGCTGACGGGAGAAGAGGGAAATCAGGTAGTTGGGCTTCTATGACAGTAGTTGCTCGTTTCGTATTCTGCGACAGACGTCATGCTAAAATGGTTTCGATTATCTGAGTGTCGATTGAAGGGCTCACCATAATGAATAGCTTCCAGTCTTTTCAAACTCTTAGCGATGTTCTAAGTAATAGACTGTAGTATCGTCATTTCTATAACAGTTCCATTATAGCGTCCATATAGAAATAAATTAATCGTGCCTGACAGTAACCATGGCTCATAGCATCAGCGGCGAAGCCCTGGTGCCCATTGACGTCACCGGGTGGGCATTTAATATAAATGAACTTAAATACAACCACGACGTCTCCCACATTTAAGCAGAAATAAATCTCATAGACTCTCTCATTCTTTCATCTCAGAAGAAACACTTTACAAGTTCCAACAAAATTTACAAAATGAGTTTCGCCAACGCCGCCGAGAACGTGCAGCAGCAGATCCCGGGAGCCTCAGAGCCCCAAGACAAGAACTCGCAGACCTACTCAGCCTGGGCTAAAGAGGCCTACAACGATAAATACGAGCAATGGATGCCATGGATCGAAGATCAGTATCTCTACTGGTTCGGCAGAGGCGAGAACAAGGCTTCTTATGCTACTAAAGGTATCCCGATCTATACCCAATCAAGTCCCGCAAACTGAAACTAATCACACCTTTCTCAATAGATACCCTTTCCAAGACAAAAGTTACTGGAATCGACCAAGCGGACCAGGTCCAAGACGATGTTACCAACTTAATCGGCAACCAGGTCGGTGACAAGGGCCTGTTGGCGCCGGTGGGACAAGCCGCCTCGAAAGAGGGCATCAACCGTGCTGAGCGGAATGGCAAGGAAGATGATGGGTCTTACGGTGGCCCTGCTGCATCTTTCGTCGATACGGGCAAGAATGGAGTTAGCTCTGTTGGTTCGGGACTTACCTCTGGTGGTGAGTCTTTGAAGAATGCTGCTTCTGGGGGGTTGAACAGCGTCGGGGGTCTTCTGGGTGGGAAATAGGTCATTTTTGGAACGATGGAAATTTTTATAATGATTCGATGTGAGCGTGAAGATGATTGAAGTAATAATGATAGCTTTTGTGCTTGTTTCTTATCCTGTATTTAGTTTTTGCATTCGCGAGTCAACATTTGAACTGAGATCTAGAAATGACCGAGATCTGCAACGCCGGAAGTATATATTTCTGCCATAGATCCTCAAGTCGCTGATGCACTTTTATCCAAGATCGCTCTCTAAATCATTTTATTACAAAGTTAGAGCTTTCCAAGCGCCTCGGTGTATCGTTTCATCTATTGGAATGCAGGAACTTCCAAAGTTGGCGGTGTTGAGCTCGAGTCAGCTGCTCAGCGTAGATGACATTCATACCAAAGATTTAATCTTAGTTAGCAATCGTACTTTATCCAAGCGCACCGGACTAAAATTCAACTCTGTTGAAGAAGCATCGAGTAAGTTTGTATCGTATATCCAAGACTAAACGCATCAACCACGACCCTATCCAAAATATGAAAAACCGTCGGCAAAGCTGCGTCACCTCGATTCGAGCGCACGGGGCTTGACCCAAAACAGCCAAGCGAGCCACGCTCATTGGCGAAAATATCAACAGTGGAGCAACATGATGTCATATTTTCTGCTATCAGAGCATGACAGGTCTCGATTCGATCTAGAGCCGTTACTGGGGCTTACTCGTGGGGAGGTTAATCCTATTTTATTTTGGGTCGCTTCGGCAATGGAGCCTACTGCCTGGGCCGGCTGTTCCTCGGCTTATTGGTCTTAAATGCTAGCGCGTTTATAATATTTCACCATGTCCGCTGAAGATTCTTGTCGCGTTCGTCTCTCAGTCTACGCGCGATGACCGAGCAGCCGTCCACTACCACCGTGGCGCCCGAGGTCGCAGAGAATGGTCGACTGGATGATGGAGCGGGCGAAAAGGGGCTTGCTGAACTCCCGGCGCAAGAGGTGGATGATCAGAGCTGGGCCCTAAATAAACAGCGATTGGTACTTTTGTTGCTGGGATTAGGAGTAAGTATTGAATGAAACTCGCTGATCGTCTGAAAGCGTCGAATAACTAATCTTCATTTTAGTTGAGCGTTTTTCTAGCAGCTCTCGATATAGTAAGTTACACCTTACCTCCAATTCAGACAACTAGTTCTCATAAATCTAGACCATCGTCTCAACAGCATTACCAAGAATAATTAGCCACTTCGAGGCATCAGACTCCGCGTACTCATGGATAGCATCATCTTACCTGCTCACCAACGCAGCCTTCGTTGGACTATGGGGTCGCGTTAGTGACATCTGGGGCCGCAAGCCCATCATCAGCTTGTCAATCGTGCTATTCTTGGGCGGGAGCTTAATCTGTGGACTGGCAATCAATGTCTCGATGT